>CABHPP010094230.1:0-21148 GCA_902168425.1 Peromyscus attwateri
TTTTTTTTTTTTAAATCACAATCCCTGTAATTTTTCTCTAGGTGGATTAATACTAATTTTCTGTGTCTACTAAGGTAGAGGAGTACTTCAGAAACCTCTGCCCTCTTTTCCTCCAGCATGGGTTAGAGTACCAGCATGAGGAATTTTGCAGTTGCTAAGTTCCTGATGAAATATATGAGGCTCAGTAAAATTGTCTTGTGAAAGACCCAAACACTCTGTGGACCAACCATAATGTGCTTTGCTAAAGCTCCGTTTATTCTTTGGCCTCTGTAAACTCCCACTCTACACAGAAAATGGTAACAGTGGGTCTAGTTCACTGGTAGTTTCATGCTAGCCCCACATTTTAGAAGAGAAAGCACAGCTGCCCTAGAAGTTGTGTGAAACCAGTTTTGTGAATGTAATAATGTTATACAGTTAATAATGCTTTGGGTATTTCCTCAAGAGCCCTTGTCTTTGTTCTCAATCGATGAGCTGTCTCAGTGAACTGACAGTTCTGGGACCAGGGTTGAAAGCTAATTTTCCATCCCAATACTTGATACCAGTTTGTAACGTAGCCAGGTTTTTCTATTAATATTATTATATCAGTTAAGTCCAATGCAGATAGCTGAGCAGCTACATTAGCTTAATAGGAATACATAGAGATTGGTCTTCGCAGACTGAAGCATCCTCATGGCTGCACTGACCGTGCTGCCCATTTCAGTAGCTTCATCTATAGCAGCATCCCCTCATGCTCAGAGAATGCCTGAAATCACAGGTAGTTCCAGACCTTGTGACGACTGTGATGCTTGTTCTCTGTACACCTGCATACAGTGTCGTTTATAAATTAGACACAGTAAGATGTTAAGTGCAATAACAACTGAACATAACCAAAATAATAACACTGCAATAAATTATATATGAATGTGGTCTCTTTCTGTCAAATACCTTACTGCCCCGTGTTCACCCTTCTTTCGATGATGTGCAATAATGCAACAGTTACATGATTTGACAAAGTGAGGTGAATGAAATCAGCATTAGGTTACCATGTGGAATCACTAGGCACAAACACCTTAATACTATCACAGTCAATCTGGTACCTAAAATAGTTAATGAGTGACTAACAGGAATAGCATAGTCAGAATTGAGACAGAGCACAAATAAGTGAAGTTGTTTGCATCTTGGACAGGGATGAGGTGATATTTCATCTCATTTTCTAGAATGACAGACAATATATAACTTATTAATTGTTTATTTCTGGTATTTTCTGTTTAATGTTTCCAGATCACAGTTGACTGTGGGTATCAGAGAGAATGGCCTGTTGTGTTTCATAGCTCCATGCCGCCACCTGCCCATGCCGTTTTCAAAATGTTGTTCTCTCCTTTGATACCTGGAATCCCAGGTTTCTAGCGACACCTTCATGCAGATACAGGCCCTCCTAACATGTGTTCTTTGTTGTCTTAGTTAGGGTTTCTAGTGCTGTGAAGAGACACCATGACTACAGCAACTCTTATAAAGGAAAACATTTCATTGTGGTGGCTCACAGTTCAGAGGTTTAGTCCATTATCATCATGGCAGGACATGGTGACATGCAGGAAGACATGGTGCTGGAGCTAAGAGTGCAACATCTTGATCCAAAGGCAACAGGAAGTTAACTGAGACAGTGGGTGGTATCTTGAGCATGAAAGACCCCAAAGCTCATCCCCCACAGTGACACATTTCCTCCAACAAGGCCACACCTCGTTCAATAAGCCACACCTCCTAATAGTGCCATTTCCTATGAGCTTATGAGGGCCAATTACATTCAAACTACCACATTTGTCATTACAAAAAAGGCAGTGCCTTTGGGTCTTCCCTGGAAACCAAGGTAGATAATAGTCTCCAATTACTTTTACTGTACAAATTCATCTTCGGCTTGTCAACTTCCTGTGACTGCAATCACATCTTTCAGTATCATATAGCATTATGAAATCTCCACCCCATTTACCAATGGTCATTTTTATAGATAATCTTTAAATATAACCAGTTTTAGGAACACTTGTCAGAATGTTGAACGTTAGAGTAAATAGCCCCCATGTCAATGCCATATCATAGCCTTGTTTTCTCTCTCTCTAGATTAACAAGCCCAAAATTCCCTCCTGTGCTTCAGTCTCTGACAACACCTGTGCACTAAATTTCATGGTTCTTTTGATGGGCACATTCTTTCTTTCCAGAACAATATTTCTTGCTACCTTGGAAGCAAATTGGGCAAGTAGAGACAAGAATTCATGGAAACAAGTATCACATTGCTCCAGAAAAGCATTCCACAGCATTCAGGCACAAGGATGCTTGTCATTTAACAAGAAAAAGCCTGGTCTTTCTTACTGGCCATGAGATTTGATGCTTAAAATTCTTGAGTTCACAAATTCATTAACTTACTCTATGTTTCAAGGCTCTATTCCTTCTGAATGTGTGTTCAGTCTCGTTTTGAGACTTTGTTTCGAGAATGACCAAATCTGAAGTCTCATTAAAAATACTAAAAGTATAGGCTGTCTAGTTCATTAAAAAGATAAGCCTTTTTTTAAAAGACATGCATTAAGCTCTCCAACTTTCAAATCATGCGGTCAAAATCAGCCATTTAAACTATAATCAGTTACTTGTTGTTGTACTCCCATTGATTGAATGTATTAACCACTTAATAGTCCATTCCGTTTAAAAAAAAAAAAACAGAATCGGATATGGAGTTTGCTTATGAATCCTTTGTTGAAGATACATAAGCACAGGACACTGGGGATATCAGTGAAGAAAGGAAAGGAAATATAAAGGAATGTGTTAATCATACCAACTTAGCAACATCCTTACAAGACATAAACTTGTTCTTCCAGTTCTTCTATTTACCTGCTAAATACGTATGGTATGTGTTCTTGGCCAGAATTTAGGGAACTTTTTTTCTTGGCACATGGTGTCTACTGCTAAGCAACAAAAAGTACCCTTGGTTGACTGGACCACAGCAGGTTTTTGTTTGTTTGTTTGTTTGTTTTTGTTTTTGTTTTTTGTTTTTGTTTTTTTTACTATTTCTGAGGGTGCTGAAGAGGCCTTGCTGAAAGTCCTGGTGTATGTAGCTAGAAGAGAACCAGACATATTCAAAGCTATGTTAAAACTGGAGGTGGTGGCTAGCCTTTGTACAGATGGTCTCTGAACACATTGGAGCTACTCAGTCTAAGAAACCGTCATCAGAGTAGATATAGAAAAGGCTGATGAGCTAAACCTGTTTAAAAAAAAAAAAGAAAAAGAAAAGGCTGATAATGCTATGTGACTCTGAGAAAGTCCATAAGCTAAGACAGTGAAGGTACTTATTCACTCAATGATGGCAGCCAGTGCCTGAGAGAACATTTCTTAGAGGCAGAATGATGTGGAAATGCTAGAGCTGAGAGGTCACATCCACAGCTGAGACACACAGAACACAGTCTAATTCACCCATGACATGGACTGGCATCACACTGCAACAATATTAAACAAACTACTCTAGCAACCTGCCAAAGCCAAAGTTAGACTGTTATTAAAACCTTCAGCACATACAGTGTGTTCACAGCAAATGATAAAAAGTACAAGCAGGTTTCAGGGATGATTTTCTGGAGGCAAACTGTGAACATTAGTGGTGCACTGAAAATTTATTTACAAGGTTATTCTTTCATTCCTGAAAAAAATCCCGTCTTTGGAGGTTATGAGCTCTCATAAAAAAAAAGTAATTGTTTTGGTTGAAACACCATTTTCTGAGAACAACTGTCCATCTTTCCTTTTTTAAAAAAAATACAGAAACAAATATTTTCTTTCATTATATGATCTTACCACTGAGAGCAATAACTTATGTTCAGATTCTATTTTAAATAAATTTTGACAAGAGAGATCAGTTTTCTTAGCTAAAAATAGCAGTGACAGTGAAGCTGGTTTGTCAATCACCTTGAGAAGCGAGGGCTACATTGAAATTGTTTATCAGATTCAGGGTGAGGGTGGTAGGCATCTCGGTACTTATCATGTGCTTAGTAAAGAACGAAGAATCATGTGCACACTTTGGGCGATGGAGGAAGGATGCCTGAGATAGATAAACACACGGCAGAGTGGGGATGACAACCCGCGAGCTACTTAAAAAAAATCATTTTAATCAAAGATCTAGTTCAACTAGATTTTCCTGTTAGTAATGCATCCCTACTTCTTATTAAGATGATGTATTCTTAGGGCCAGCGAGATGGCCAAGGGCACTTGCTGCCAAGCCTGACAACCTGAATTCTATCTCCAGAACCCACGTGAAAGAAGGAGAAAGCTGGCTCCCAGAAGTTGTCTCTCATCTCCAAACACGTGTCATGGTATACACACATGGTAGCCACTCCCAGATAGATAGATAGATAGATAGATAGATGGATAGATAGATAGATAGATAGATAGAGATACATTTTAGCTAAAGTAATGCATTCTCAATATTAAAACTAAAAGACATGAATAGACCTTAAAATAGAATGCAGCAAGAGCCTGTCCATCACTCCCATCTCTAATCTCACTTTAAAAATTCACTATTTCAATTTTTTTCTAGAAAACATCTTCAGAACTGTAGTATGTATTTTAAGGCACATAATACACAGGTCCTTGCCATGCTGCACTTGACAAACACTGTGGCAATGTCTATGAATGAGGCTGTGGCAAGATGTTTTTGTGCACGTGCACTAATCCACCCACAGCTGCACACTCCCTTCGCAGACTTGATAGTTACAGAAAGAGTTTGGTTTGCTGGCGATGATCCATGTAACTCAAAATGATGCATGCATACCTCTGTTTGAGGTCCTCTCGGTATTTGGAAGTTTTTCCTAACTGTCCACTTTGAGACTGCCATAGTTTTTCTCCACCACTTCTGTGCAACACCTATTCCAATTTGTATTTCTGACCCTTTGCTTTTACGTTGTCAAGATATCTTGATAGGATTCATTGGAATAATTCTCATTTACAGAATTCAAGATCCCATTGAGGAAAAAAAATTAAAGAAATTTTGCTGAATTCTTTCTGTGCTCACCAAACTTCTTTTTAGTGCCCAGAAGAAGCCTTAGAAAATTGGTTTTACTCTTTGATATATCAGAATATCAGTCTCTAAAGCAGTGGTTCTCAACCTCCCTAATGCTACAAACCTTTAATACAGTTCTTCATGTTGGGGTGACCCCACCCATTAAATTATTTCCATAGTTACTTCATAAATTTTGCTACTATTATGAATTGTAATGTAAATATCTGTGTTTTCTGATGCTCTTAGGTCACCCCTGTCAAGGGATCATTCAACCCCAAAAGGGAATGTAACCCACAGTTTAAGAACCACTGGTCTAGAAGGTGTCAGCATGTGAAATACAAACATGGTTCTCGCATAAACATCAGAAATGTCATCAGCTCATGGAGACATAGCTGTGGCCCCATAATCCTTTGCAACTTCCATTTAGGGCAAATGGCTGTGTCAGCATTACACATTATTTACGGCTTCTTATTCTGCTGGATTAAGAATGATCTCTTTCAGAACAGCTTGGGCCAATAGGGCTCGTGTGTTCTGTTTTTACTGTACCTCACTGATACAACGATAACTCTCCTGGAGCTTGATAAAGTACTCAACTGTCTGATAACTTTCCTAGCTACCTGGAAACCCGCAGTTTCCATGCCTGCAGCCTTAGCATCACTATACCAGGAGGGGTAAGAAAGTGCAGGATGTGTTCTTCTTTGTTTGTGGTCCTCCTTGTCGCTCTGCACTGTGGCTTGTGCACAAAAGAATATGAAGTAGAACTTGCTCCTTTGTTATCGGATTTGGTGGTTCTGAGTCTGTGTAAAAACCCACATCATAAACTCCACTTCTGAGACTAGCACACTAATCATGACTCAAGATAAGACAGAAATATTTCCCTCTGCTCTGCAGTTTTGATGAAATCATCTGAGTGTTTCTAAACACTGATTGTGAAAGTTAAAGACGGGCAACAGCATTCACATTAGCACCAGGATGCGAGGATTTCTCACTGTGAAGCTGAGTAGAGAGCCTCAATCACTGCTTCTTCTCCACGGCTTCATTCAATCTTGCAACTCCACAGCCACTCAAGCAAAAGAATTCTTGATATAAAGTTAGACGACTCTCCTTTCCTACATTCCATCGGTGTTTGCAATGTATGCCACACTTCCGTTTGCTTTGTACTGGGCCGATTGTGTTCTCGCCCATTGTGTTCAGTATTTTCTAAAAGAACTCAAAGCCTTGCTTTGTCTCTGCTTGAGAAAGCATGTCGGGCATTTATACTATATTTGCAGTATCTTTGAGGTGCATATATCTTCTAGATATATTTTTCATATATATATATATATATATATCCTATCTTCTAGAATTATTTTTCATGTCATATCTCTTAGCAACCACTGATTTCTTTTTTTTCTGTATATAGTTGGTATTTCTGGGTGTGGGGTGGGTCCTAGGTTAATTTTTTATCATTTTATGTATCCTCTGTCTTTCTGAGTCTCCTGCCTGCTTCTCTTCCTCCCTCTTCTTCCTCCTTCTTTTCTTCCTTTCTTCTCTCTCCCTCTCTAGAACAGCACAGGCTGGCCTTGAACTTGCTACCTTCCTACCCTCGCTTCCAGAACAGAACATGGTTGTAGGCATGTGCCACCATGCCCTTCTTACTTCATTTTAATCCTCATTTTTGCCAGAGTTAATCAATAAATGGCCTCAGAAAGGTTCACTGAAAATAAAAAATTAAAGTACTTACATAGAAGAAATTATTTTTCTCCTCACATCTGCAGATGATTGACTGGATACAGCACACTTGATCAAAATTAATTTTCCTCAGAGTGCTTAATATTACTCATGTTGCCTCTCCTAGAACATATTTCAATGATTAAAAGTCAGACTTTTTTCCTCAACTGCTATTTATCATTTTGATCTTTTTATCTCATTTCTTTCTCTTGAATATTTGTAAAATGTACCCATAACTGCTTATACATTAGCATTTTTACATTTTGTTTCAATACTCTTAATATAATTCAATGACTTTTCATACAAATGTTTATATTTAATTTTGTAAGGTGTTCTTGTTTTGCTTCTTTGAAAATTTCCTTGCAGTTTCTATGATCTCTCTTTGTGGAATTTATTCTTTTTTGTTGTTGTTGTTGTTTTTGTTTTTTGAGACAGGGTCTCTGTAGATGAATTTCTAAATGGTCTTTTTAAATAAAAAACACAGAGCCAGATATAGGGATAGAAACCTGAGAGAGTTAGGGAAAGCCACTGCTAACCTCACCTCACCAACTCTGCAGCTTCCAAAGGCGAGCTACTTCCTGTCTACCCACACCTATATGCCTTTCTCTTCTGCCATCTGATTTGCTCTCTCTGTCCAGCTACATCACTTCCTCTTCCTGCTCAGCTCTGTCACTTCCTGTCTATCTGTACAGACCTCCAGAGCTCCAATGTTAACTAGTGTTAGAATTTAAGGCGTGTGCCACCACACCTGGCTCTGTTCCCAGTGTGGCCTTGAACTCACAGAGATCCAGACAGATCCCTGCCTCCTGAGTGATAGGATTAAAGGCATGTGCTACCATTGCCTGACTTCTATATATTGGCTGGCTTTTTCCTGTGATCCTCAAGTAAATTTCATTGGGAGACACAGTATATTGGGAGACACAATACATCACCGAAGGTCTCTCTACAGAGCTCCGGTAGTCCTGGAACTCTCTATGGAGACCAGGCTGGCCTTGAACTCACAAAGACCCGCCAGCCTCTACCTCCTAAGTGCTGGGATTAAAGGCATGCACTACCACACCCAGCCTGAATTGTTTTTCATGACATTTATTATTCTAATTCCCATTTCTATACTTTTTAGAAATATTTGTGTCATTTTCTCTCATGTTAAAAGTTGTTCTCAAGTTGATTCTTTTCTAACTGAAGAACAAGAATAATAATTTTAGCTCTAAACCATTTTTTGATTATTACTTTAAGTACTAACCATTCTGTTCTATAGACACCAAACATTCTTAAATATTTCTGGTTATAGTCGCTAGAGGGAAATTTGCTTGGCTTTTAGTGGTTTTTGTGACATCAGTTAACTTTGATCCTAAGTTTTTAGGGTGTTTGTTTGCATCTTTCTTTCCATTCTGAGGCTTTCCCTGGCATTTCAGATTCTCAGTTCCTGACTGTAAATGCAGAATGAAGGAACCAAAGGCTGGTACAACAGCACACAGAAGTCCCCAGACATTACCCTTAATTTCTCCAGAAAACCATGGTTCCTTTCTCCCCTGCCAGTGGATATGTTCCCAATTGTTAGCTTTTCTAAGGGACGCTGTTGGGAGGTAGTGAAGGACGGGGTAAAGCTTCAGGCTGTCTTCCTCTCTGAGGACGCTGTTACAGATGAGGAGTTTGGTAAAGCTTCTTACAAGTCTTCAGCAGATGTCATCTCGGCACTTCTCTCATAGGTGCCATCTGTACCTGGGGCTCCGTGGGATGTGCTGACTACATGGGAGAGCCCCTCCTTTACCTGCTTACGCGTGTGCATACTCTAGGGTCCACATTCTATTTCATCATTCTTCCAACTTGCATTCCATTTCTGTTCGTGAACATTGCTCTACTCTCTCTTCTTTGAGAGTCATTATACCACCATCACAGTCTTTTGTTAATATTTTTCTTGCACATTTACTATTCCACTGGTTCTTAGGGCAGAGAAAGGCCAGCACATGTTCCATCAGCTATCCTAAGCCTAAACTCCAGGACATAAATAATAAACTAATAGAGCATAACAATTAAATAATTTGCAGAATTTTTATAAGTGGGGAAGCAAGAGAGGTAAGTGGGTAAAGCCCTTGTTATGCAAACATGTTGAGTTGAGATCCCAGAAACCACGAAGAAAGGCTAATCCCAGAAAATTGCCCTCTGACCCCCATGCTTGCACTGTGGCATACATGTGCCAGCATTCACACACACGCAAATGATAAATAATAATTTTTAAATTATTAGTTACTTGAACTGATTCTCCAGTCAACCAATTGTTTCACAAAGAATGGTGCCAGAGCACAAGAGGTTAAAAAAAAGTGGATAGTGAAAATTATTCTATTTCTAGTCACAAAGAACATTCTAGTTAATATCTAGTCAATGTAGCCTTGCTGAAATTCCTGGCTGCCTTAAAGAAAAAAAAATCTGACTGAGGGGAAATTGTTTCCGATGTGTTCACTCCTGCCTGCTGTGAACTCAATACCCAGCATTTTAAACCTAATCATAAAATGTATCCATTCTTTATATCCAGTGAGCTGGGAATTAATTTTATCACTTTGATTTTCCATTAAAATTCCATGATTTCTTATTAATGTCAAAATATGTCCCTTTACACTTCAGTGAATGTCACTAATTTTTGAGGAAATTGATACACAGTTTTACAGGACAGGACGAGGGTGTGTTATCCTGTGGGTTGGCTTGCATGCACAATTTCTATCCCACTGGCTTCTGAGAGGCCAATCATCTGTAATTTAGCAGAGATTGTAGTGTTGGAGCCTTTTGCAGATTCCATTTCTTTTACTGTTGAGAGTGCTTGTCTACTTGATAAAAAGAATAAAAAGGAGAAGAAAAGAAAAAGACATTTCCTATCTTGTTTCTTAAATTCAAATGAGCAGATAATACTTCTTGATTGCCCCCCTCACCCAGCTCCAGATGGGTGTCAGTCAAGGGTCTCAAGACAGTGTTTCTAAAAGGAAGCAGATTTGACTGTTTGAGCTTTGAATATCAACTATCTTGCCCAAGCCGCCAGTCAATGCAATCATAAGCAGATCTCTGAGGGCCTGCCAATTTAGTACTAGCTTATGTTTGGTGACAATACGGTGCATTCAAAGGCAAATGTGCCCTTGAAATTGCTGAGTGGTCTGGTAGACATAAGGTGACTGGTCACGCTGTCTACTTCTTCTTATTCTCTTTTTTCCTCTAATTTCTCTCCCTTCCTCATTCCCTCCTTCAGTTTTCTTTACTTGTAATTTTTATTTTATTTTATTTTTTTTTATTTTAAGTATTTCTATATTTTATTTATTTTTTTTTGGAATTTATTTTATTTTATTTTACAATATACTTCAACTTTACATATCAGCCATAGATTCCCCCGTTCTCCCTCCTCCCACCCCGCCCCCCTTCCCCCTGTCCCACCCCCCATTTCCATCTCCTCCAGGGCAAAGACTCCCCCAAGGATTGAGATCAACCTGGTGGTCTCAGCCCAGGCAGGTCTAGTACCCTCCTCCCAGGCTGAGCCAAGGGTCTCTACTAAGCCCCAGGTTTCAAACAGTCAATTCATGTACTGAGCACAGGGCCCGGTCCAACTGCCTGTATGCCTCTTAAACAGATCAAGCCAATCAACTGTCTCACCCATTCAAAGGGCCTGATCCTGTTGGGGGCCCCTCAGCCATTGGTTCACAGTTCATGTGTTTCTATTCGTTTGGCCATTTGTCCCTGTATTCCATCCATCCCTGGTCCCAACAACTTACTTGTAATTTTTAATGTTAAGAAAATCGTCTTGCATAAGAGTCAAGCGCGGCCTGTGGTTAATGGAGTGTGAGAGAGTTGCTGAGGGTTTGTTCACAATCCGTTTATCTTCTTAATATTCTCCATGATTGATCTTCCTTCCTCTCCCACGCCTAGTCATTATTACTTTGACTAGTTCAACTCTTGCTCTTCGTTCACAATAAGAAACGCTTTCTGGATAACCACATATCCAGGCTCTTTCTCTTCCTCACCCAGGAGACTCTGATCTGTATGGGCAATACATCTAAAAAGAAGAAAGTACGGACAGAAATTAACCTTTAAATAAGATAACCCTCACACCCCAGAATTCTCCCGTCGCTAGGGGTGACCACGTGACCCAGTTCAGCTAATTAAATATAAAAACAGCCATCTTCTGAACCTAGTGTCTGTGAATGTTTTCAAAGCAGTCGGGGAGGCACACATGCTGGGCCACCCTGTGCGGCCTTGCCCTTCTTCTTTCTACTCAGAGCGGAATGGAAATGCCCAGAGGTTCATCAGCCCTGCTGTAACCACAAGAATGGAATCCATAAGCTAAGAAGTGCAGAATCAGGAGCAGCCATCTCAGCCCCAAGTGGCTAATCAGGAGAAAAGCCAGGCCCTATGTATTTATGACACTAAAAAGCAGAATTCTTGAAGACTGGTGACATTTTCCTCCCTAAACTGGCAGCAAGGTGAGCACTTCAAGGACCGTGAGGTAGACTCCTGCCTGACTACCTTGCACTGAAGGAATTTTGTCTTCGTTTGTCCCTTGGAGTTTAGCAGCCACAAGTAGGTCCCCTCACACAAGGCATCCAGCTTTCTTAGAGGCACCAGGGTCCCTGAGTTGAAGCAACTTTTTGAACAATCAGAGCAGTCTTGCTTACCTTCAAGGCTCCTAGTCTAACTAGCCAGCGTTGCAGAGACTTCAAACATATCTTCACCCTGACTTGCAGGACTGACAGGCTCACTGTTCAGTTTTCCACACCCTTTGCCAAAAAATGTTATCTGAGTTGCCTTCTGGATGAAGTGGAGGAACTTCTGAAGACATGTCAAAACTTTCCACAGAAGAGGCTTAGTTGGTCCTAAGGATAAACAACAGACGCACCAAATGCCAGTCACTGCTCCTTCTTTTAATTAAAAACAAATGATGGTAGCCGCTTCTCTAGGAGCTGGTACCCTTCCTTCCCTTGACAAGACTCTCCTTCACAGGATAATGGGTATTTGTTTTGCTTATCTTCACTGCAGGAGAGACTTCCTTCTACCAGTCTACTGACCTGACCCACAAGGTAAACAAACTCATGTTAACTTACATAAGACCTGAGCCATTAATGTCAAGCTGTCCATCTGATAGAACTTTGATATTTCTGTTGATGCAAAAGCAGTCATTAAATTTTTTGAAAAATGGAACTGCAAACCATCATATTAAGAATAATTGGTTTCAGAGAAAGGTGGTTCAGTGGTTAAATGCACGCGTTGCTCTTCCAGAGAACCTGAGTTGGATTCCCAGCCCCCACACAGCAGCTCATAACCATCAATAACTCTAGATCTGGGGGATCTGATATTCTCTTCTGGCCTCTGTGGGCACCAGGCATGCAAGTGTTGCACAGTCATACACATGGACAAAACACCTGTACACGTAATTTTTTTTAAAAAAGAGTTTCATTCATTCAAAGGCTGTGTTTCACAGGAAATGGGTCTTTGTGATCTTCTTATATCTCTCCGGAATTTGGTCCAGGAATAAAACTAAGTGAGTCCGTGGTGCTTTTTAACTTACTGTTGTTGTTGTTGTTGTTGTGTGTGTGTGTGTGTGTGTGTGTGTTTTGGGGAGGAGGCACGTGTGCACTTGCAGAGACTGGAGGACAACTTTCAGTAGTCGGTCTTCCCTTTCACCGTGGTTTCCAGAGATTAAATGCAGGTCTTCAAATTCATTTAGCAAGAGCCCTTAGCCTATGAGCTGTCTTGCTGACCCCTGAGAACAGTTTCAGCAGACATTATGGGTGAGGATAATTTATATCAGATTCTCATTATATAAAGATAAAAAGCTTTCCAATTGGAAATGCCATAATAGGATATGAAGTTTTAGATGCACTTTAACTTAGTTTATCAGCAATTTTTCACACTAAAATGGGTTTTTTTAAATAAGATGAAGGGGCCTTACAGAAGGAGCTGTGAACAATTAACACACAATAAGAAAGCTATCTAGGGCTGAAGAGATGGCTCAGAGGTTAGAAGCACTGGCTGTTCTTCCAGAGGTCCTGAGTTCAAATCCCAGCAACCACATGGTGGCTCACAACCATCCGTAATGAGATCTGGCGCCCTCTTCTGGCCTGCAGAGATACATGCAGACAGAACACTGTATACGTAATAAACACATCTTAAGAAAGAGAGAAAGAGAGAAAGAAAGAAGGAAGGAAAGAAAGAAAGAAAGAAAGCTATCTAACCTATTTATTAAAACAGCTGTACTGGAGACCTTGTTGGGCAAGGATTTCCTTCACTGACATCACTGAAAGTGATGCTTATGGAATTCTGCGACATTTCCTTCTTTATATTGCTTTTAAGAATCACCCACTGCCCATATCTACCCTTCTCCTAACCTAATAATACTTGACTGGTTTGTGTGAGCTTGTCAGTCTGAGGTCAGACCTTGTAACGTGTGGAAACATTTCTTTTGCCTGATGTCTTTGGCTCTACTTAGATATGACTATCTGTAGGGGTTTGAGTGAATGTCCCCCATTGGCTCATAGATTTGAATACTTCATCGCCAGAGAGTTGCACTATTTGAAAGGATTCGGAGGTGTGGCCTTGTTGGAGGAAGTGTACCACTGGGTGTGGGCTTTGAGGTTGGAAAATGCCCATTCTAAGGCCAGAGTCGCTCTCTTCCTGCTGTTTGCAGATCCAGATCTTGGCTCCTTCTCCATCACCATGTCTGCCTGCACACCACCATACTTTCCACCATAAGGAAAATGGACTAAATCTTTGAGACTGCAAGCCAACGCCAATTAAATGTTTTCTTTTATATGAACTGCTGTGGTCATGTGTCTCCTCACAAAACCAGAACACCAGCTAAGACACTATCCCATTCCTTTCTTTTCTGAGATTTTTCATTCTCTCCCCTCTACCACTACTTCAAAAAAAATTGCTTGTTTGCTTCTCAAGTAGACCTCCATTCTGATTTCTCAAAACTGTTTCCAATACTTCAAACTGCTGTTGCCCACCTTGTGAGCTCTATTGGATATATCTCCAACCCCTTTGAATAGAAACCTTGGTCCTCCTCCTCTGATTCCAACTTGTGTTCGAATTTCCATTTCTGAATGAGAGCATTTGCATTGTGTTCTATGCCCTTCATTCACAAATTCCTCTGTCGCTCATTTTTTCTTTTGTTTCTTTGCAGGAAAAACAAACAAACAAACAAACAAAACCACTTGTAGGTCTCCGTTTTTTTTTTTTCTCTTTTCTTCCTTTTTGGTTGAGGATGACAACTACTACCTGTGAATTTGCACAGAACTCGATGGGAGAGAATCAGGCCTGGGAAGAGGAGTCTTACAGTGAGGCAGATTAAAATACATTAGCATTTCATAGAACTCTAGAAGACTGACTTCTCTCTTCCTATACTGAGACCAACAATACAAATGTCATACAGATAAAATGCTCAGAATAGTATGTGACAAAAGCTAAGCTACCAATAAACATAAGCTATAGTTATTTATGATTAAAATTTTATATAACTTTTATTAATTTTATTTCTTCACAATGTTATTTTTGTCTTTATGTACTCCTTACGGTATTAGGGTGCAGGATGTCAAATTCAAGGCTTCAGGTGAGCTGGGCTCTCTGCCTTTCATTCCTCTCTGATCCCCTATTTACATGTCAAGGTCTTTCTCTGACATTTATCACGTGCCCAGGAGTACTCAGGATATTACATCGGCGACAGCTGCTCAGCAAAGGGCTTTTATGGCACGTACAGTGCCAAAAGTGTCATTAAAATATGTTACATTAAAACTGGCAAAAATAACATTTTCATAAGTTGTTAGTGAGGTAGAAATTTTTGGTTTGCACCTCAAAACATTTCAACCAAACACTCCAAGCTAAAGTTGAATCATTTAAAATTGCACAATAAGTGAGAGAGTATATTTAGAACTCTGTTTATTTTATTATCTCATCTTGTCCATCAAGCATATGTTTACCAAAAACTATTTAATATGCAGGTTTTATACAATAAGTTCCACACTGAACTGGTGGATATATGACATTGGCAAATAATAACACTCCACAGTAGGCAGCAAAAAAGAATACTAATCAAAGAATTTCAATTGTGATTTCATTTTGTATGTAATAAATATCAGTGTGGCACAAAAGGTTAAAATAAATAGTAATATCTTATGGTAGATAAATTAGGAAGAAATAAGGAACTCTGGACAAGAAAAATGTTGCTATGGCAACCTTAGTGTTCACAAGTCGCTTTTGAAGTTGCTGCAGC
The DNA here is from genome assembly GCA_902168425.1 of Peromyscus attwateri. Lineage (NCBI taxonomy): Eukaryota > Metazoa > Chordata > Mammalia > Rodentia > Cricetidae > Peromyscus > Peromyscus attwateri. The sequence continues at coordinate 14,961 of CABHPP010094230.1, forward strand.
CTTGGTAGGCTTTTGGCATTTAACTTTCTTTTCAGCTTTTTATTTGAGAAAAACTAAAAAAGTCCCTTCACTGCTGAGCCCTAAATGTGACAATGACAATCTGCTTGATAGTCTTCTGATATCTGTGTTAATAACTCAGCCTGCTTACCCCTCCTTGGTATAAAGACAACCTAATTGGGCTGAAAAAGAGGGTTGAAGAAACAGCAGTATGCTCGGACTGAGTTAGAACATTTTCTTCCATGGTTGGTCCACCAGAAGGAGCTAGAACAATTTTAGCTCCAGGCCACACAGCTGACAGAAATGGCTCTCTAAAACCAACTGTAAAGGCATCCTGCAATGTTCTATTAGCAAGAAGTTTTCTGAACCACTAATGTCCATATGCTTTGAGAGAGGAAAAAGGACAGATGAGTTCAACTAACAAGTGAGTCAAAGTGCCAAGTCGAGTATAGGAAGCTCTGGATCCTAAGTTTGTCAACTGCATTTATCTTATTCCCTGAACAACTCAGATGTCATACAGACACCTACATGTCTGGTAAGCTGAGACTTCATGAGGCCTAATGGTCTTCTGCCTTGTGAATCTTGCCTGCATGGGTTGTGCTGTTGAACCTCTTCCTGCCTGCCTACACACTCAGTAACAACCATCAACAAAGGATGACTCTCCCTTACAGGGAGAGTTTCAGGATTGATGGTTTGGTCAGCAGAGGCACACTCTCTTTGTACATGATTCCTTGATGAAACAGTCTATTAGGTATAAAGGAGACCCTGTTCTCCCTCCCCATAGGTTTCTAGAATTATTCTTAAAGCCATCAAATTCACTGCGCCCCTTTCCCCCACTCTGAGGTCCAGGTCTAGACTGAGGTCTAGACTCCTAGTAAAGGGAAGTGAAGAGAATACTTTACAAGGCTTTCAGTTAATCAGGTTTTTGTAAGTATTCATCATTTGTGGCTTGTGGTAGTTGAGATATACAGTGTGTGCTTTCTACTTGTTATGATGTTGGTGTTACTTCAGAAACATTATGTAAGGGAATTAGGGTTCCCATGTCACTTTTAAGGAATGGATCCTAAATTTGAGTGTAACAAAGAGCAATAGCATGCTGTCTCCCTGTAATCACCAAGAGGAAAGGATGAAAACGAGACTATAAAAGCTTGCATCTCTTTATTGAGTCCTTAGCCATACAGACTCTAAAGCCTTGCTTCAAATCACCTAAAATGTGCCCCTTGAAAGCTCCCTTGAGATAATGTGCTGACTTCTTTACGCTAATGAACAAATCTATTTCCATAAAACAAGACACAAGTTAGCAGTGAGTTACACTGAATGCAGATAAAATGATTGACTACCAAATTGCTTACCTTGTGGACTAATGTTCTCTCCAAGGCAGAGTATTTGAGTAGTTGGAGAGATATATAAATACATATGTGTATGATTTATCCCAAAAAAGTTTGTCATCATTGCTTTGACCTAGAATGTACTTTAATGCGTATTTCTATTAAAAATTAAATGCACCATTCAGATCTTAATTGTTTTTTCTAAAAATTTCTAATTGGCTATAAATGTAAATTCACATTTATTGTTTAGAACAATGGCTCCATCCATGAGAACATTCTTGTACAATTGGCTCAAGGAACAGCTAAGCTTCTAGAATCGGTTGGCCGAGCCCATCTCAGATCTTACCACATCACACATCTTCCGGTTGGTTAGCACTTACCACTGTGAAGCTCACATAGTATCTGAAGCTGGGGACAATTAAAGGAAACTATTTAAATAGAGATCCTCGGTGGGTGGGGCGAATGCTCTGGGGTTGAGTGCCTTTGATCTTTCAAAGGCTGTGTGCAGTTCCCAGCACCCTCTTGGCAATCCCACAGCTGCCTGTATTCCAGCTCTGGGGTATCTAACACCTGTGTCTTTTGGCCTCCGTGGGCAATTTGCATACATTTGGTATTTATTTTCAAAGACACATACACTTACATTTAATAATAAGAATAATTAGTGATAATAATAAATCTTAAAAAAAAAAAAACGCTACTACTAGTCCACAATTTAATTCTGAACACTGAAACCATTGATTTTATTTTTAGATATGTACAAATAATGGGATGTTTCCTGGCTTATCTTTCTGGACCACGTCAAGGTATGTTCATGGCCTCTGGTTTTGTTTTCTCAGTTTACCTTGAGCTGTTATTTAAATATCAAGTGCTACTTTACACCTAACACCCATTTGCCATTTAATTGCAGTGAGAAATATTTCACATGGATGTTTTGTTTCCCTGTGAACATGCCCACCATCAATCCTAATTCATTTAAGATTATTTAACCACCTGATTTCCTGAAGGAGTATTCTAAAAATATAGGTAAAAAATAGGACAAAACCAAATTTAAAAGAATTTTCCTCCCAAGCTGATAGAAGGGAGTTATTTTAAAATGTATTGATGGAGTTCACAGCTTGACACCTTGGGTTTGTTTTGGACTGAGTGTCAACTCGGTCACCCTAATCGCCATCATTAAATGAGTGCACTCAGTCAGGCCAGACACATCAGGAATGATGTACCTCCTGCTGCAGACTTTCTCAGGGGGCAAATAAATGACCAGCAAATAGTTAGCACTACTGTGTGCTCTCTTCACGTAAGTGTTACAGCTCTGAGAGGCAATGGTTATCCCCCCGACTGGAAGTGTTGCAGTTCTGATGGGAAAGAGATCCTAGGAGTTGGGAGCCAAGGAATACCACAAAGTCACACCTCACAACAACAAACCTCATACAAGAGATTTATTGGGAAAGACAGAAGAGGGTGGCTGTCTCTTCTCAGTGACAAGCAGCAAAGAACTGAGCAGGAGGCAGGATTTAGATAGAGTTTCTTGGAGGGGTGGTCTGGGATTGGTGGAATTTCAAGCTCAAGGATTGGCTGGTTTTCAAAACCCAGAAGTGAGCTCAGACTTTTTACCCTACACTCTGAAGGAATCTGTGAACACCATGTATGTGCCATTCTGGATTTCATGTTGTCTACAAGATTGTGTCAACCACACCACTCTTTGGCTGCCATCTTGCTGTCTAAAGATGGCTTTATTCTTGTTGGTATTCAAATGAAACAAGTCTGATGGTCTACAGGGATGCCAAGGGAAGACAGCACATGAGATGAAACTGCACAGCAGCCAGCAATGCTCACCTCTCTGCAGGCTTTAGCTTCTCAGACTCCTTGGAAATATGTTAATTGGAAACTTTATGGAGTAATTCAGAAATGAGATGTAGAAACAATAAAAGAATTAGACTGCCTTGTCCTTGTTTCAAGGACTTGTTAAATTTCTTAATTTTTGGGAGCCTTAGAAGTATTGTTACAAACTTCAAATTGAGAATCTGAAAAGAAAAGGAGGCTTGTGAGTGCCCTACCACTGTGGTGGTCAGAACTCCACTACGGCCCCTTGATTCCATTGAACTGAAGCATCAGGGATGGAACTTTGCCAGGAATAAGATGGACTTTAGAAGTCTGGCTCTTATATATTGCCAAAAAGCAACTTGGATGTATGGGTTTATTTTGGCTCACATTGCATCCACCACAGTTAGGAAGGTGGGACTGTGAGGTGGCTGGTCACACTGTAGCCATCTGAAGGCAGAGAAGGATAATTGCTGGTGCCAGACTCAACTTCTTGTTTCTCTCTGATATTCAATACAAGACAGCAGCCCACAGGATGGAGCCACACACATTCCAGAGTGTGTCCCTCCACCTCAGTTGAACCTTTCTAGAAACACCTCCTCACAAAAGCATGTCTCCTAGGTAATTCTAAATTCAGTGAAGTTGACAATTAAAATTAAACATCCAAGTCCAGTATTACAAGTGAATAATTGCATATATCTTAAAAGAATTCTTGGAATTGAACTTGGTGGGTGATCTGGGGAACTCCCATCATGCAGTAACCCTTCACTGAGAGGCCAGAGTGGTTTGACCCTGGTGTTAATATATTGCATGCCTGCTTTAGGTTCATAAGCTTGGAAAATAAGTGGTAGGTTTGACACACAGCCCCCTCTCTTCACAGTGTTACTAACCTACTCGAGAGCAACTTCTTTTCTCCTGGAAAAGCCCCATGGTTATACTCTTATTAAACCCAAAGAACTGAAATTTAGTGGAAGCATCCTTAAAGGAACAGCCACAATGCAGCCCCAGGGGAAATAAGCAGGGCCATGCAAAATTACTTTCTTTTTCTGCAGCTTCTGGTCTTGCTAAGAAGCCTAATTCCTGGCTCTTTTCATACCACACTTGAGTGTGTTTTTTCCCAATGTTCCACATTTCCCATGGTCCCCATTGACTTGCCATTGTCTAAATTCCCTCTCAATGGAGTATTGAATGTTTTTGCTGATTTGGAGCAAATATCATATTGGATTCTTTTATTCCAGAGGAGGGAAACCTTGATCCCATAAGTAATTTCCTTAGTCATTTAATTTGATCTGGGAATTACTGTATTTTTGGTAGTAGTTGGATCATGAGATCTGAACTTATTATTTGAGACTATAAATTTGGGTATGAGCAACCTGGTCAGGAGTTAAAATTCTTCTGCCCCTTGTTAAGTTGATGCGACCAAGTGAACATTAAATTTATATAGGCATCTTTCATCTTGCCACATGCACACAAGGAAACTCTTGAAGAGATAATATGAAATAATGACAAAGAGAAGATGGTGCTATTGAGAAACAGGAAAAGAAATGCTCTTTTTCCAAAAGGAAAATGGCTTCTATACAAAAGGAACAGAAGTAAATGATGGGTGGACTCCAGGAAGAGAAAGCAAGTTTGAGAATGTGGTCATATTGGCAGCTACTCAAAGCATCCTGAGGAAAAATGTCACTTGTCTTTTCATTAACTCATCCTAATGAGTGCATGATATTAAAAAATGGAACTAGTTGGATTTCAACATAATCTAAAAAATTGAAAACCAAACCAAGCAAAAACTTCTGTAGTTCTCTGATTTAATATTCTCAAATTTCTAGAGGAAAATACTTTTAAATCATGTAGATGATTTCTTTTTTCTTCATGTTTACAATTTATAATGCTGTATTCCTGTTCTCTGGCTTATGTATTTAGGTACTACTTGTTGGTGTCTTCTGTTAGTTAATTATCTTCAATAAGTTCTCTCTACTGCATTATCTTTTTAGAAATAACCTGTCCTTGATGTGATAGAATTTTCATTGTTGTACATATAATGATATTTTGTTTCCATTACCATGATTGCTCTTTTCAATTAAAGTTACTATTTTATTAAACTTCATATTTGTGAGCCCCAAAACTGGAGAAACATAAAATATAACTCCATGATAAAACCATAAAATATAGTATTACTCTGCAATAAAAAGAAACAAATTACTTATGCATGTAGCCACAAGGATGAACCACAAATGCATTAAGCTATGTGTCTAAAGTCAAACTTGGAAGTCTACAAAGTCCATTGGCTTTGAATGATGTTTGTATGACTTTGGAGAAAAGATAAGACTGGGGTCAACACTAACCAGTGGCTGCACGAGTTTGGGGCTGGGGAAGGATTACCTAGCAGAGAGATGATGGACCTAGTAGATCTTATGTTGTTTACATGACTACATACATTTTTTATGTAGACATGAGTATATAGTTAAAACATTGCTTTTCCAGAATATGATATGCATATATATACATATATAAATATGTTAAAATAAAATGGGAGTAGTGCTCAATATGCTAATTTATTACATAACTCTTTATATGCTCAACATTTTTCTTAATGCTCTAACATATATGTCAAGCAGCAAAAACATCTTCTCAAATACTAAACATTCATTATTTTCCTTCAGGGAGGGGGTCTCATCTTGCCTCCCATCTTGCTGCTTGCTATAGACTGACCCCAGGTCTGATGTGTGATTCCTCTCTGGGATTTATGTGCAGAAATGTGTTGAGTTGGATACTTTGTCTAGGGACTCCAGTGCCTTCCTCTTCCATTTTTATTGTCTGCTTCTGTCTATACCAAATAAAGATGTAGTTCCTATTAACTTATATTAGATACATTTAATTCACATATCAATGTAAAGGTCAGAGATGGGATATATTAGAAAGATCTAAATGGACTCTGAACATAAAGATGGATCAAACACCCCCCCTACACACACACACACACACACACACACACACACACAGAGAGAGAGAGAGAGAGAGAGAGAGAGAGAGAGAGAGAGAGAGAGA
>CABHPP010094230.1:21158-60340 GCA_902168425.1 Peromyscus attwateri
GAGAGAGAGAGAGAGAGAGAGAGAGAGAGAGAGAGAGAGAGAGAGAGTAATTGTCTCAGATGCTGACAAAATGATTACTTCTCCCAAAGCATTGTTGAGTTCATAGAAAGGCACCCAGAGACAGCTAGGGCGGAGGAAAGCAGCTCATCTCATAACCCACTATTGGATGAAATAATGAAAGATCATCATACATCCATAGGGAAATAAACAGGATCCTGCAAATCATTTCTATGTGCATAAGCCTTCAGTGTCTGGAGGAGAGACTTTCTGCTTTATGAGAACTATATTTAAATCCCCCAGGCCTTTGCCTTCTTATCTGGAACACCTTGGCCTGTGCTCCCACCCTCCCTTGGTTTCTTTCTCCTCGTTGAAGCCCAGGTACTTTACGTCTCTTCAACTCCAAACAGAATTAAGCTGTGCTTTGCTTGCCTCACATTAACATTGTTTGGAGCTGTGCAGCCAACATGCAATTTAAAACTCAATGCAGATATAGGCGTTTAATTTTCCCCATTAATGTTCAATTCTTTTTCCTTCTTTATAGGGGAAGAGAATGAACAAATAATAACAACAACAAAACACTTTTACTACTTCAAAATGAGTCATTTTCTTTTAAGAAATTGACTTTCTTCCATAGGCCCTCAGCACATTCCAGCTCCTGCTCAGCCCCTGCTGCCATTTTTAAACAACTGCATGGAACTTCTTAAAGGAACATGAATCTATTTCAGCCCAGATTTCTAGTTCCCCCCTGTTCCTTTGCCTTCCACCACTGTCTGAATTGGAGTGACTCCAATGGCTTCTCTTGACCTCAGACAAAAATAGGTCCCTGATAAATTGTGAGACTGGTACCAACACAAGTACTTTCTCAGAAATAGAGCCAGAACTTTCTATGGTTGGAGTCAATTTTTAAAACCCCAGTCGTGGGGGAAAGGTTGAACAATGTACACTAAATTTCAGTTGGATAGGACTAAGAAGTTCTGGTGCTGGATGATGGCTCAGTGGTGAAGAGTACAGTAATGGTTTGTCCTGCAGAGGACCCTGGTTCATTTACCCACAACCACATGGAAGCTTCCAACCATCTATAACTCTAGTTCCAAGTAATCAAGTAATGGAGGTCTGCCTAGTCCTTGCATAGCCTTAGGTACCCTCCTGACTGGGGCAGTAAGGGAATGAAGACATGGTGAATAGAAGGACACACTGACACCGTAAAGAACTGGGATACAGTGGCCTGGGATACAGTGTCTCTGATGGACAAGCCCCATGACCTCAGAAGCTCGGTGTGTTCATTATAGACAGTAGAACAGAGGAGGCTTATTGCACCGAGCTGAACAAGGAGGCAGGGTTACTACATGCAGGTAAACAGGGAGGTAGGGTTTATGGTACACAGCTGGATCAAAGAGGAGCAGTCAGTCTCTGTAGTGGAACAGTCTGCGCATGTGCTTTCTCTGGAGGGAAAAGGCTATGGTGGACATATTCAGCACACACTATCAACATCTGCATATGGACCTGAGCCTTGCCTCTCCTCTGGATTTCTAAATTCAGAAGCAGAATGTGCTGAATAACTTAAATATATTGACTGAGCCTGTCGATGTCATTGCAATTTCTTTTGTTGCTTACCCCAAATATTTTTAAACCGCATTGAATGGAGTTTTTAGAAAGTATTTTGAATGAGGCACAAGAGACTTTCCAAACAGAGTGAGCAAGTGAAAAGGAAGTGATGGAAAGTTTTATATCCAGCATGAATGGCGGCAGAGAGAGGTTGGGAGTCTGTCCTCATTAACAACTGCTGCATCTCACAACTTGGGGCATTTTTATCTTTCTCTCAAGGATTACATGACATGAAAATCCGCCTGAAGATTTCTCTGCAGCTGCAGACAACATTGTGTGCAATAATGCAATATGAGAGTCATATTGAGTGTCTGGCAATATCTACCTGAATACGCCTTGTCAAGACAGCGGAAGGCAATATGCTGGCTGGGCTGCTGTGCTGTTCTCTCAAAATGAAAATTAGTAGTTTGTGTATTAAAGCAAGAGAAAAAAGGCTTGGTAGCTCTACATATGTGAGTCTTCCTTGAGGCACATTCAGCTTGAATCTGCTGTGGAATTCGTTTGTTCTCTTTCAAATGGCTTTCTACCATTTGGGGGCCTATCTTCCAGATGATTATTATGTTTGAATATCTATACTTAGAAGAGAAGATTAGGCTTCAGGAATGTCATTACACAGTACAGCTTTTATTTATGTTAGGAGTGACTGCCCTTTGTTTAATTCAATAGCTGTCTTGGTGGAAGGATGACATCACATATCCATTGAAATGTGGCTTTCCATGTGGTAGCCTCACATAATTGGAAAGAAGGGGATGGATGTGCTGTAAGAGAGGTTTACATTTTGCTTTCCTTGTTTTTCTCCCTGCCCCATACACCACCCCCCTCGAGTTTTCTGCTTCTATCATACTCTCGTTCGAGGTGAACATGATGACAAGTAGACTGTAAAATCTGGCTTCTGTCAGATCCTTATGTTGGCAAATCCCTACAGAATGTTGATGAGGTCCTGCAGAAGCAGGCATTCTCAGGTATTTTTGGTGGAAATGAGGACTGGCATCACGGCTCTAAATGGGAATGGTAGAATTTTAAAAGGAAGCTATTGGCAGCTTAAATTGTAATAGGACATTCTCAGTAAGATGACCAGAAAAAAAAGCTGCTGAAGAACACAGGGAGACATAAGAATAAATGAAATGTGCATTATTTATTTATAATACTTAAAAAAAACAGGTACAAATTCAGTTTTCTGATAAGAAAATATAGATCTGGGTATGTGTCTATAGAAAATTTGAAGTCTCAAAAACCTGGGTCTGAATTGCTAACTGAGCACATTAACAAACTACTCTAAAACTTCTCACACCATTCCACAAGGTGGGGGATTATGACCTGTCTCACAAGAATTTTGTAAGACACTATGTTTGATATAAAATGTGAAAATCAGCACCTTGCCTTCCTGTGATGGCTATTCTTAGTTGTTAATGTCACTACATGTGGAAATAACTAAAACCCCAAAATAGAGGGCACATCTGTGAGGGATTTCTGTTTAATGTGAAGTGGGAAGATCTACTTCTAATCCACATCTTTGGGGTAGAAAGACGTGTTTAATCCATGTATTTAATCTAGATCAAATCTGGGCCACACCTTCTACTGGAAGCCTATATAAGGACATGAAAGAAGGAAGCTTTTGCTCTTGGCCTCCTGGCTCTCACCTCAACATGCAAATCCATTCCTTCACTGGCATTAGAGCCCACTTCTTCAGGATTCTAGCATATCTTGGACACCAGCTGAGACATCCAGCCTCATGGACTGAACAACTAGTGGGTTCATAGCCAGCCATTGTTGGATTAGCTGGACCACAGCTCATGAGTCATTCTAATAAATACCCCCCCCCCTTTTTTAAAGATTTATTTATTTATACAATGTTCTGCCTGCATGTGTGCCTGCAGGCCAGAAGAGGGCACCAGATCTCATTATAGATGGTTGTGAGCCACCATGTGGTTGCTGAGAATTGAACTCGGAACCTTTGGAAGAGCAGCCAGTGCTCTTAACCTCTGAGCCAACTCTCCAGCCCTAAATCCCCTTTCTATACATAGAAGGATTCATTCTATAAGTCCTGTTACTCTAGAGAACCCTGACTAGTACATGTTCTCCTCTGATGCATGTTTTCCTAAGGGGAAAAAAAAAGTAGAACAGGAGAGTGAGGAGATTTGAGGAGGATTCAGGAAGGCAATAGCTTATATATGTGACATGAAAATCAAAAAGCACTTGTTAGGGGTGATAGATGTGTACAAGAGGCATCAGGGGATGGGAGAGAAGATGGATGAGGAGAATCAACATAAACAAATTTTTAAATGCCATAATGAATTGGAATACTGTTTATGCTAATTTAGAAACTAAAACTTAAAGAAGGAGGAGGAGGAGGAGGAGGAGGAGGAGGAGGAGGAGGAGGAGGAGGCATCAAGAGTAGCAAGAAACAGGGCTGGAGAGATGGCTCAGAGGTTAAGAGCACTGGCTGCTCTTCCAGAGATCCTGAGTTCAATTCCCAGCAACCACATGGTGGCTCACAACCATCTACAATGAGATCTGGTACCCTCTTCTGGCCTGCAGGCAGACATGCATGCAGAACACTGTATACATAGTAAATAAATAAATCTTTAAAAAAAAAAGTAGCAAGAAACAAGGACACAGTGAGGAAAAGAATTCAACACTGGCAAGCTATCTGGAGAAGTAGGATTCTATTACTGAAACACATCAAACCCTTCCAATATCTGATATTGTTAGCACAACACTTAGTAGTCTGGCCTTTTCAAGCCAAATGACAGCATCTGGTCAGAAGTCTTGGAAATACAATTGTTCTCCTATGTAGGAAGCTTCCGTGCACCGTTTTTGCATAGCACATATACATAGTCATCCAAGATCTCCTCAGAGATTTCAGCATGGTGCAGTGGTTCTTTGTTTTTAACTTTAAAGGTGTTAGGTGGTCTTTGTAAGGGCCTTTGGTATTAGTGTCTGTGGTAGTGAAGGGCAGGCTACTTTTGAAATGGTTTTGCTTGGACAGCCTGACAGTAATGTTCTCCAAAATGAGCCACCAAGAAACCTATCCTATGAGGCTTTACCATGATGAAAAAGAATACAGACCACTGGAAATCACAACGTATGAGCTGTTCACCTCAGTTCAGAGTACAGTTCTTTTCAAACAAGGCATAAAGCTTGAAACTGACAATTGGCAAGGGACTTTGATTCAAGTTACTTCCTGCCTTCCCCTCCACCTCATTAGGAAGGAACATGGCACACTATATAGTGGTCATCATCTTGGTACACTAGGTGACTGGCTTCTGCTAGGAAGAAAACCACCTGAAGCTCCACAACACTTACTCATTTCCCTACATTGCTGTGAGTCCATGGGCTGTCTCAGTTTCTTGGACATTTTCTATTTCTGAAGCCTTCCTCTTCTGGAACGTACAGCATTATTATTATTGATGGTGCTGGAGCTGTAACTTAGGGGCTCCCACTCTACCACTGAGTCACAACCATTATGCCCACGAACCTGATATTTTGTTTTTTAAACAGGATCTTGCAGTAGGCAAGATCTCAATATTCCCCCCTTCTCCTCTCGAACCTGGTTTTACAGCTGTGTTTGGTCTACCCACACTCTTAAGTAGGCTCAGGCTATCTTGGTTTATATATGTTGTGTGAAGAAAATTGTTTGAAATGATCCAGCCTTAAATCCTGTCTTATTAATGTGCACATGATCTGTGTTTAGGTTGTTTAGTGGATTCTGCTGCACAATCCATATTTATGAAATGCAGCAGATGACACCTGCATCAGAACCATGAATGTTTATTAAATGCCCGTTCTTAAATCTCACCCAACTATTTGCATCACGACCTTATTTTCAAACATCAATGTTTGAGACACTCCCTCTTTAGCTGGGGAGAGGGCTCTTCTCTGCTGTCCTGACAACCTGGCTAAGTGCATCTCCCGAGAGCTGGAAGGAATTACAAGTGTTGTCATTAGTCACTGACAAGAAATGTGTAAGAAGTGTGAGTTCTTGTGCTATCTGGGAGCGGGGTCACTAGAAACATTCTTAACACTAATCCAGAATGCTACATTGACTTATGTCCAAATTCTCAGGGGCACGAAAGGAATAATAATGTGCATGCCAAAAACAATTTCCCCATTGCCTTTTCCTACTGATTGTGTTAATTAGATAAAAAGGGACTCAGCGTTGCACAAGAAGCAAATAAATAAGATTCTAATTATAACTTTTCTTGATAGACTTGATTAGACATAAATTTTGTTGTCCATTCATGTGTAACAGTTAGGAATGAGTGAATCTTCACGGCCTCAATTTCCCTTAATTCCCATTAAAGACTCCATTGGAAATACACCAGCAAATTAGGAGCTCAGTCCTGCAGTTTCCAGCTTTATCTGCTCACCCAGGACATGAGGACGATTGCCTAGAGGTGTAGGGTTGGAGGGCAAAATGTTAGATTTCTCACAGGTATTTCCAACCAGTGCTTACAAATGCAATTAAAAAAAGCACAGCTCTTCAGGTTGAAATTAAAGTTAGATGAGATAATTTGGTCAGGCACTGTAGCCCTATCTATAATCCCTTACTTATGAACCCAAGGCAGAGGGATCCAGAGTTTTGGACCAGGCTGGGTTACACACAAAAAATGTAAAGCAACAACAAAGAACAAACTTAGTTCCTCAATAGCTTAGACACAGTTCCTTTCCAATGTTCCAAAGCCACATGTAGAGAATAGCTACTGGAATGGGGGCACAAGCCAAAAACATTTCCACCATCCTGAAAAAAGTTTGATATGGCTCTGCAGTCAGATGATGTTCTAGGACATGTGTCTTTTTTGAGAAAAAGAATTAGAAACAACAATAGATCAAGTATTTATTACTACTTATTGAACTAATTAACTATAATAGAACAAGAAACAGTTGGTTTTAAGCTCATGAACTGAGAATCAGCAAACCCTTACTAGGAGAGAGAGGAGAGCATCAGACACAACTCTAAAGAATGCTTTCGTATCTGATAATAGAAATGGAGGACCAAGAAGTATCCCTTCCTCACTCCATCCCCACCCAAGTGTGTGTGTGTGTGTGTGTGTGTATGCAACACTTTACTTTCCATCTTTTCCTCCATGGTTATCTGTGGAATCCCACTTGCAATTCCTCCCATCAGTATCCCATTTCTCCTGTTTCTGAGCCTTGTGCTCTCTTCTACTCAACATTTATGTCACTGAGCTCTACTTTCTCCTTAAAGTCTTTTCTTAACCTTAACCTACAGGGAACTATGCTCTTATATCTTTATGAATTAATGTGAACATTTATGTACTACCTATTAGATGTGATCACTTCATAAAAGGTAATTCAGTTAGTGAAGAACCCCACAGAGTGGTAGAAGGAATGGGAACATAAACAGACAAATTGAATTGTAGTATGCTGGCTCAAGGGATTTCATGGGATCATGGCAGATGGCCAGAGCACCTTCTCTGCAGAAATGTCATCAGAGATTAGTGATAATGGTAAAAAGGGATGAGAGAGACAGAAACAGGCAGAGAGACAGAGAGAGATTGTCAGATACAATAAAAGAATGGGATCATAGGCAGTAGTTGACAGAGAAGGACAGAGATAAAGCTGTGGAAGTGGGGACTAGGGAGAATGTCAAGGCTGTAAAGGGTAACTAAGGGGCATCCTGCTACAGTACATCTCAATTCAAAGTTGACATCCCTTTCTTAAAAACTACATGCTCTGGACAGAAAGTTTATCAAGAATCTGTTTTCCATTATTTTAACTAAGAAAACACAAGGTATTAAATATTATCATAAACCTTAAAGTGCACACACATTTTAAATATACATATATGTGTGTGCAACCTATACACCAATATACACACTTAGTATGTTAATATGTACCATGTTTTCAATATGATTTCTTAATCATCAGTGAACACAGTCTCAGCATTTTTGAAAGATTTACACAATTATGATATTCGACCCCTTGTGTTTGGAATGAAAGTCAACATTTTTCCTAAGACTAGTTGAACAAAAAACGCTATCTTGAGTTTTAGGAACACAATTTAAAATTTTTTTGTGTAAATACCAGTATAAAAACATTAGGTTGTTTGTTTGTTTGGTTTTTGGTTTTTGTTTGTTTGTTTGGTTGGTTATTTGTTTGTTTTGTTTTGTTTGTTTTTGGGTTTTTTTTTTTTTGAGACAGGGTTTCTCTGTGTAGTTTTGATGCCTGTCCTGGATCTTACTCTGTAGACCAGGCTGGCCTCGAACTCACAGAGATCAGCCTGGCTCTGCCTCTCGAGTGCTGAAATTAAAGGTGTGTGCCACCAGTGCCCGGCCATAAAAACGTTGTTTTAAAAATCCATGTGTCCTACGAAGTTTAGATGGTATTGAAAACGAAGAGGGTTTCTTCTTCAAAAGAAGAAAAATTTGTTTTATGAAATGTTCTGCAGATTACAACTAGAATATTACGTAAGAATATTGCCTAATGTAAGTATCAAGTGGACGCTGGTGCATCTGGCATCAGCGCACGTCCATTTCACTTTCCCTTCTCTACTTAAGTAGCCACTGACGTTTCTGAAACCTAAACAACGGTTTAATGTGGACTCTGAACATCGTCAGTGTGGAAGCCTGCTGGAGGTGCTGTGTGTCTGTCCCTGAGACTCTTTAGTGTAGAGGTCTGGGCTTCAGGCCCATGACTTTTCCACTATTGTATAAAGCTACATTTGGTATGTGTACTTCAAAAGGATATTTTCCATTATTCTTTATTTTCGCTGATTCTTTTTATACTTTAAATAATTTTACCCCCACACAATGCTTAACTTTCTTCTGATTCACATATGTGAGGTTTTCTTCTCTAATTATGACTTGAAGTTGAATAGAATCACCAACCACTGGCATATGCATAGCACTGATTTTACAGGATTATGATAAATTTGTTTTATGAGTGTAGCAATTTATATTGTCTGAAGCTGTATATAAGAATATGCTATTTTACATCCTTGGTTCATTTAAACCAACATTTTAATTTCTGCTGAATTTGTATTCTAGATGGTAGGCAAGTTAAGATTTATTTTGTATTTCCATTATCATTAATAACATCTAACAATTTCATATTTATTATCCACTGAAGATTTTTGTGAGATAGTCTCATACATGTTTTTTGCTTTGTTTTGTTCTGTATTCCTACGATACGATTTTTTAGGACTTTTGTTGAATTCATTATTTTCATCTGATCCTATTAGATCCAGCACAGAAATTTCAGAGTAAACGTTACTAAGCAATACTTCAGCTATCCATAGATTTTGATATGCAGTGTTTCTACGATTCATTTCTAAATGGAAGAGTCTCATGAGTTTCTTTAGGTGTATGAAGACTGGTTCTATTTGCTCCTGCATTTACCATCAGTTATCTTTATAAACAACCCACTCTTTCACAACACACTTACTTTGGTTTGATTTTGATTCCTTGGGGGAGGCAGTGTATTTTCACAGCGGGCAACATGGATTTGTATCTTAATCCCATATTTAGTGAGACTCTGCAAGTTAGCTAATTTCTCTTGCATCTAGTTTCTTCACTTTAAGTTTTTCATAGTCCTAATATTCATCTCTTATATCAGCCTTTGAGATTAAATAAAATGCTGGTGAAGTCCTTAAAACACGGCCTGGACCTGCCCAGGAACGGGGTGAGTACTCACAGCTGTGTCGTTGAGGGGGGCAGTGGGAGTAAGGAGGAAACACTGCCCTCTGGGGCTTGTGCCATCCCTTTAAATAAGATCTTTAGATAGTTCTGCATCTGAATGGTTTTAACCTGATCAGGCTTTTCCTTTTGACATATGATCGATCATCTGAGTTCTGTTAAAAATCTCTACTGGGAAGGCATGAAGGCACTTTCCTGATTTTAAAACTTTTTCCTTTCACACTGAGATTTCATCTGGAATTAATTTTTGTGTATAATAAAATGGGATGAAGGATTCCAATTTCCTTTCCTCTCCCTTTGCTTTACTCTGGGATGCAACAGCTGACCCAGGGTTCCAGCATCATTTATTGACTGTTGTTCTCATCCAAAAGGTAAGTCTCTGTCTTTTGTCATGCATCAGATTTTAAGAATTTGCCTTGTGGAATAAATCAGCCCAATCAGTGTTTGTATTTGAAAGATGAGTTGGTCCAAAGGAGCTACAACATATGTAGCTACAACATATGTAGCTACAACATAGCTTGGGGTTCAAGCATGCTATATCTAACTTCAGAGTCTTATTGCTATGTAACTAAGCTGTAGCCAATCACAGCAGCTGACTCTGAAGGTTAATTATGTTTTAATTAGCCAAAGTTTAGAGTGCACCAATCAGGTCACCTCTATGAGTTATTTCCTATATTTCTGGTTACAAAAGTCATTCATTATGCTGTAATAGAGAACATTCAGAATCAACTTTGGTCTAGAATGTAGATTTGTTCTAGAAGCTTCTTGCTTAAATAAACATTGTTAAATTGAGGTGACCTTTGATTTTTGATAGCCTTTTCCTGAGTTTCCTGCACTTACTCACTGAGCTATTGGTATGCCAGAGCACATGTACCATTTCACTGCTATCTCATTATGCATCTGCTTGTTTTCATACTGGAACATGTCTTTTTTAAAATATTTTTTTATACATAATTTATACTGAATACAAGCAAGATACAGTATTTACTATAGATTTGTCAAAAATAAAAGCAAGATGAGTTTAAAAACATTCATTTAGGAGGTCACTGGACTTGGTGGCTTTAAATTATTACAGAACAAATGGATCCCCCTCCAAAAAAAAAAAAAAAAAAGCAAGAACCTACAAACCTGGCTCGCCAACTCCTCTGCCTAAGATCCTATGCTCTGGAGCAAATAAGATGCATTTCCTCTCCCTGTGTTCAGGCAACCACACTGGTTTCTGAGATGCCTCAGTGGGATATTCCTGACTGCCTTTAGTTTTGGTATGGGGTGTGGGGCCTGGAGGCTGTATTTTCTGAGCCAGTTGCCTTGAAACCGTTCTGGATGTCGGATCATCTAGGCCATGGTGTCATCAGAGATCTTTCAGGGGGTCTTAGCTGGTCAAACCTGATGTATCTTAATCTGGAACAAATCCATAGCCTCTTGCTTTCTGTGGAAACAAAAGTAGAGCCTCCTTTCCAAAGCAACATATCCTTGGATCCAAATTTTGAAGTCAAGATACCTTTAAAATATACATATTGGTTTAACTGAGCAGCCTTTACAATCAAATGTCTTTCTGCAGTTAAAAATCCCAAAGACAACAAAATCCAGATTCTCTGTGTGATATCCATCTTTGCGTGGCTTATTTTTTAAATTAATTTTACTTTCTCTTTAAAGACTTTATTTTTGCCGGGTGGTGGTGGTGGTGGTGGCGGCGGCGGCGGCGGCGGCGGCGGCGGCGGCGGCGGCGGCGCACGCCTTTAATCCCAGCACTCGGGAGGCAGAGCCAGGCGGATCTCTGTGAGTTCAAGGCCAGCCTGGGCTACCAAGTGAGTTCCAGGAAAGGCGCAAAGCTACACAGGGAAACCCTGTCTCGAAAAAAAAAAAAAAAAAAAACAAAAAAAAACTATCTATTTCTTTATATAACTGTATATATTACTTTTTTCTCTCTTCTAAGCCTACATACATTTTTACATACATTGTAAACCATTTAAAGTCTTGTTCCATCTGAGTCTGTCTTATTGTGTAACTAACTATTGCTTTAAACTGCAGCATTGCTAGAGCTAAAATAGCAGCTTTGGCTGGTGACTCCACCTACCTCAGCTTCCCAACATGTCTACCTCAGCTTCCCAACATGGAGATGGTACATTTACCCCCAGCTTCAGAGGAACCATGCTCACAGCCAGAGGCAGTGGGTCTATGCCTCTATCAAAGCAGCATGTAGTCCAGAAACCCTTTTTTTTTTCCCTCTGTACTAGCAAAGGGTAAATCCACCATGCAGTGTAATGTGTTGCTTGCAGTCAACTCATTCCCACCATACTGCAGGTCAAGCACGCACGCCCGGAACCCACCATATAGTAGCTCAAGCCTGCAGGCTGCGGCTAACTTCAGAGAGACAGCTAGGAAGCTGTTTTTAGCTCCATTTTAGAATCTTCTTTCTCGGGTTTTAGGTGGAAATTCTTGCCCCACGTTCTGGTGTCATTTGTAGCTGGAGAACTTCTCTCCGGGTCCCGCAGTCCCGCAGCCCACTTATAAAATAATCACTCAGAAGCTTATATTATTTAAACTGTTTGGCCTAATGGCTCAGGCTTCTTGCTATCCAGATCTTATGTCTGAAATTAACCCATTTCTATTAATCTATAAGTTTCCACGTGGCTTGTGACTTACCAGTATCTTACATCATGCTTCGCATGGCGGCTGGCAGCATCTCTCCACCTCAGCCTTCTACTTCCCAGAATTCTCCTCTCTCCTTGTCCCGCCTATACTTCCTGCCTGGCTACTGGCCAACCAGCACTTTATTTATCAGTCAATTATCCACAGCACAGTTCTCCTCCCTCCACTTCTCCCAGCTCCTTCCCTACCTACCCTCCCATCTACTCCCTTTCTTTCTCTCGTTAGAAAACAAACAGGATTCTAAGGGATAATAAAATATAACAAGATGAAACAACAACAACAACAACAAAAAAAAAAAAACATTGGAATTAGACAAAACAAATAAACCAATGTCAGAAGAACAGGTGAGGAACCCGCCTGCTTACAGAGCTGCCCCACTCCCTAGATTGGTTCCCAAAGACCCATTCCACTTCTTCCCACCCCCATCCTGCCCCACTGCCATAACTTCAGCCGCTGTGTCACCAGCCCCAAGGAGCAGACCATGCTAGTCAGAAGAACAGTACCAAGAACAAACGCAGGCCAAGCAAACCAGAAAAACGGATAAGAGAACTCAGGCAGAGACTCCTTCCTAGACCAGAGACCACATCTGCCTGGCTCAGCACCACAAATAGGCAGGCTACCAATGGACCTCCTCCACTCACTCAGTGTACCCAGTTCCTACTACCTTCCTCATCATCATATCCCATCCCCCTAACTCTGGCAGAGATCCCATGCTTCACCAAAGGTCAAGCTAGATGCCAGAAGTCCAGCCCCCAACTTAGACAAAGACTCACTACTGTAGCCGAGGTCACACTGATTAACAGAATTCCAGGCCACAAAGGCCAGTAGACCAAACAAGGAAACAGAAATCAAGAAGCGAAACACCCATCCAACAAAGATAAACTCAGAAAACAGCACCTAGACCTATGATTATCCAAACCCAGATGCCTAAACACCGGTGTAAGAACATAATCAACAGCAGCCAGGACACTCACTACAGCACCACCAAAGCACAGCTATCCTGTGACAGCAAGACCTGAATATTCCAAGACAGCTGAAGCACAAGAAAATGAGCTTAAAACCAACTTTATGAAGATGATAGAGGTTTCTTAAAGGGGAAATGAAAAAAAAAAAAAACCTGTAATGGAGGGAAAGACAAATAAAAAGTTGGAGGAAATCAATAAATTAATTAAAGAATGCTAAGAAAGTGAAACAAAAAAACACAAACAGTTGAATGAAACTGTTCAAGACCTGAAAGTGGAAATAGAAGCAATAAAGAAAACACAAACTGAGGGAATTCTGGAAATGGAAAATATATGTAAGCAAACAGGAACTACAGATGCAAGCATCACCAACAAAATACAAGGGTTGAAGAGAGAATCTCAGGCATTGAAGATGTGATAGATAGAGGAAATTGATTCATCAGTCAAAGAAAATGTAAAATCTAAAATATTCCTTACACAAAATATCCAGGAAATCCAGGACACTATGAAAATAATAATCATAAGAATAATAGGAAGTGAAGAAGGAGAAGAAACTCAGCTCAAAAAACCCAGAGAATATATTTAACAAAATCATAAAAGAAAATTTCCCCAACCTGAATAAGGACATGTCTATAAAGGTACAAGAACACCAAATAGATTGGATCAGAAAACAAAATCCCCCTGCCACATAATAATCAAAACACTAAACATACAGAACAAAGAGAGAATAATAAATGCCATAAGGAAAAAGGCCAAGTTACATATAAAGGCAGACCTATTTGAATTACACCTAACTTCTCAACATAGATTCTGAAAACTAGAAGGGTCTGGACAGATGTCTTACATACTCTAAGAGACCACAGATGCCAGCACAGACTACTATGCCCAGCAAAACTTTAAATCACCATGAATGGAGAAAACAAGATATTTCATGACAAGGTCAAATTTGAAGAATATCTATCCACAAATCCAGCCCTACAGAAGGTACTAGAAAGAAAACTCCCACCCAAGGAGGTTAACTACACCCATGAAACACAGGCAATAAATAATCTCACATCAGCAAAACCCAAAGAAGGGAAACATACACACACACACACACACACACACACACACACACACACACATACACACACACACACTGACACACTATCACCAACAAAAAAAAAAGGGAATTAATCATGGGACACTAATATTTCTCAATATCAATGGACTCAATTCCCCAATAAAAAAGACAAGTTAACAGAATGGATGCGAAAACAGGATCCATTCTTTTACTGCATACAAGAAACACACCTCAACATCAAAGATAGACATTACCTCAAAGTAAAGGGTTAGAAAAAAATTTTTTTCCAAGCAAATGGACCCAAGAAACAAGCTGGTGTAGCTATTCTAATATCTAACAAAATAGAATCCAAACAAAAATTAACCAAGAGATAACAAAAGGACATTTCATACTCATCAAAGGTAAAATCCACCAAGACGACATTTCAGTTCTTAATATCTATGCTTCAAATGCAAGGGCACCCGCATTTGTAAAAGAAACATTTCTAAAGCTTGTATCACACACTGAATCTCATACATTAGTAGTGGGAGACTTCAACATCCCATTCTCACCATATCCAGACAAAAACTAAACAGAGAAATAATGGAGCTAATAGACTTTATGAATCAAATGGACCTAACTACAAACATTTCACCCAAACACAAAAGAATATATCTTCTCAGCACCTCACAGAACATTCTCCAAAATTGACCACATACTCAGACACAAAGCAAGTTTCAACAGATACAAGAAAATTGAAATACTCCCATATCCTATCAGACCACCATGGATTAAAGCTGGATTTCAACAACATAAACAGCAGAAAGTCTACAAATTTACAGAAACTGAACAACTCCCTACTGAATAACTATTGGTTCAAGGCAGAAATAAAGAAATACAGACTTCTAATATTCAATGAAATTGAATGTACAATACACCCAAACTTATGGGACACAATGAAAGCAGTGCTAAGTGGAAAGTTCATAGCACTAAGTGCCTTCATAAAGAAATTGGAAATATCTCATACTAGCAACTTAACAGCACACCTGAAAACTCTAAAACAAAAAAAAAAAAAAAAAAGGAAATGTGCCCAAGAGGAGTAGATGGCAGGAAATAATCAAACAGGGCAAAAATCAATAAAATAGAAATAAAGAGAACAATGCAATGAATCAATGAAACAAAGAGTTGGTTCTTTGAGAAAATCAAGATAGACAAACCCTTATCCAACCTAACTAAAAGGCAGAGAGAGATTATCCAAATTAACAAAATCAGAAATGAAAAAGGGGACATAACAACAGACACTGAAGAAATACGAAGAATCATTAAGTCATACTTCCAAACCTGTACTCCACAAAATTAGAAAATTTAAAAGAAATAGGCAATATTCTCAATAGATACCACTTACCAAAGTTAAATCAAGATCAAATAAACAATGTAAATAGACCCATAACCCCCAATGAAATAGAGGCAGTCATTAGAAGTCTATCAAGCAAAAAAAAAAAAAAAAAACAACAAAAACAGAGCCAGACAGTTTAGCACAGAATTCTATCAGACTTTCAAAGACTTAATACCAATACTCCTCAAATTATTCCACAAAAATAGAAACAGAAGGGAACATTGCCAAATTCATCTTATGAGGCCACAGTCATCCTGATACCCAAACCACATCAAGATTCAACAAAAAATGTGAAATACAGACCAATTTCCATCATAAACATTGATGGAAAAAATATTCAATAAAATACATGCAAACCGAATCTAAGAAACACATGAAAAAAGATCATTTACCATGACCAAGTAGGCGTCATCCCAGAGATGCAGGAATGGTTCAACATACAAAAAATATGTCAATGTAATCCACCATATAAATAAGCTAAAAGAAAAAAAAAACACATGATCATCTCATTAGGTGCTGAAAATGCCCTTGACCAACTCCAACACCCATCCATGATAAAAATTTTGGAGAGAGCTGGGAGGTAGTGGTGCATGCCTTTAATCCCAGTACTCGGAAGGCAGAGGCAGGCAGATCTCTGGGAGTTCAACTCAGCCTGGGCTACAGAATGAGTTCCAGGAAAGGTGCCAAAGCTAAACAGAGAGGCCTTATCTCAGAAACAAACAAACAAACAAACAAAAACCTTGGAGAGATCAGGGATGTGAGGGACATACCTAAAAATAATAAAGAAAATTTACAGCAAGCCAACAGCCAACATCAAATTAAATGGGAAGAAACTCAAAGCAATTCCACTAAAATCAGGAACAAGACAAGGCTGCACACTCTCTCCATATCTATTCAATATAGTACGTGAAGTTCTAGCTAGAGCAATAAGACAAAAAAGAGATGAAGAGGATACAAATTGGAAAGGAAGAAGTTAAAGTATCACTATTTGTAGATGATATTATAGTATATGTAAGCAACCCTAACAATTCTACCAGGGAACTCCAACAGCTGATAAACAACTTTATTGAAGTGGCTGAATACAAGATTAACTCAAAAAAATCAGTAGCCTTCCTGTATACAAATGATAAATGGGCTGAAAAAGAAATTAGGGAAACAACACCCTTCAAAATAGTCACAGGTGTAAATCGAGGCAGAGTTTCTGTCCCATCTGCCTGATCCCAAATACCCAGAAGATGCTTCCCAAATTACCACACAGAAGCTTATATTAATTATAAATGTTTGGCCAATGGCTCAGGCTTATTACTAACTAGCACTGACATTTAAGTTAACCCATTTCTATTAATCTATTTGTTGCCACATGGTCTATCCTAATCAGTCCTATGGCATCTTGTTCCTTGGGCAGCTGGCTCCCATCTTCCTCCAAGTCCTCAGTTTGACTGTACTGCCTAACCTTATCCTGCCTTGCCATAGGCCAAAACAGCTTTATTGTCAACCAATGAAAGAAATACATATTCACAGCACACAAAAGGATCATCCCACAGCACAAAACGAGTATAAAATTTCTTGGGGTAACTCTAATCAAGCCAGTGAAAGACTTGTATGATAAAAACTTCAAGTCCTTCAAGAAAGAAATTGGAGATGTCAGAAAATGAAAAGATCTTTCATTTCTGTGGATCTATAGGATAAACATAGTAAAAATAACCATCTTACCAAAAATAATCTATAGATTCAATGCAATCCCCATCAAAATTCCAACACAATTCTTTACAAACCTAGAAAGAATAGTATTCAACTTCATATGGAAAAGTAAAAAACCCAGGAAAGCAAAAACAATCCTATTCAGTAAAAGAACTTCCAGAGGTATCACCATCCCTGATTTCATTACTACAGTGTTGTAGTAATAAAAACAGACACACTCAACAATGGAATATAATTGAAGATGCAGATATAAATCCACACTCCTATGGACACCTGATTTTTGATAAAGAAGCTGCAAATACACAATGGAAAAAAGAAAGCATTTTCAACAAATTGTGCTGGTCTAAGTAGTTGTTAGCATGTAGAAGAATGCAAATAGACACATATCTATCACCCTGAATAAAACTCAAGTCCAAGTGGATTAAAAACCTCAACATAAAACCAGGTACACTGAAGCTAATAGAAGTGTGGAATAGCCTTGAAGGCATTGGCACAAAGACAACTTCCTGAACAGAATGCCTATAGCGCAGACACTAAAATCAACAACTAGTAAATGAAACCTCATGAAGCTGAAAAGCTTCTGTATGGCAAAGGACGCTGTCAACAGGACAAAACGGCAGCCCAGAGAATGGGAAAATATTTTCACCAACTCCACATCTGACAGAGGGCTAACATTCAAAATACATAAAGAATTCAAGAAACTAGACATCAATAAACTAAATAATCAACTTAAAAACATGAGGTATAGATCTAAGCATAGAATTCTCAACAGAGGAATCGCAAATGTCTGAGAAACACTTAAAGAAATGTTCAACATCCTTAGCCATCAGGAAAATGCAAATCAATATGACTCTGAGATTCTATTTTACACTTGTCAGAATAGCTAAGATCAAAAACACATGTGATATTTCATGCTGTAGAGGATGTGGAGTAAGGCGACCATTCGTCCACTGTTGGTGGAGTTGCAAACTTGTACAGCCACTTTGTAAATCAATATGGTAGTTTCTCACAACATTGGTAATCAATCTACCTCAAGACCCAACTATACCACTTCTGGGCACATACCCAAAAAACACTCCATCTTATCACAAGGACACTTGCTCAACTATGTTCATAGCAGCTTTATTTATAATAGCCAGAAACTAGAAACAACCTAGATGTCCCTCGACTGAAGAATAGATAAAGAAAATGTGGTACATTTACACAGTAGAATATTACTTGGCTGTTAAAAACCAATAACCTCATGAAATTTGCAGGCAAATGGATGGAACTAGAAATAAAATCATTCTGAGTGAGGTAAACCAGACCCAGAAAGACAAACATGATATGTCCTCATTTATAAGTGGATATTAGCTGTAAAGTAAAATTAATCATGATATGGTCCACAATCCTAGAGAGGCTAAGTAACAAGGAGCGCTCAAGGAGGGTGGGGACACATGGATCTCCCTGGGAAGGAGAAATAGAATAGATTTAGACAGTGGTCTGGGGGAGGGTGGGGTTGGGGACAGGAGGAATCAACTAGGGTAAGAAGGGAGAATATACTGGGAGAAATGACTAGAATTGGGGGGGGGGCGGGTATTTGGGAGGCAAGGTAAAAACCTAGTGCATTGGAAACTCCATGGAATTGGCGGGAGTAATCTTAGCAAAGATTCCTAGTAATGGGGGACATGGATTCTGAACTGGCCATCTTTTGTAACCAAGCAGGGCCTCATTTGGAGAGACTGAGACACCAACCCAGCCACAAAACTTCAACCAACAGTTTATCCTGCCTGCAGAGTGTTCTTGGACTGGAAAACAACTGATGTGAGCAGGTGCAGAGTCCCACAGCCAAACATTAAGTGGAGCTTGAGGAATCCTGCAAAAGAGAGAGAAGGATCAGAAGAACCAGAAGGGTCAGGGACACCATGAAAACATGACTCACAGAATCAACTGACCCGGACTCATGGGGGCTCGCAGAGATCAGGGAGCCTATAGGGGTCTGACCTAGGTCCTCTGCATATAAGCTATGGCTGCAAAGCTTGGTGTTCTTGTGTGATTCCTAACAGGGGGAGCTGGAGCTCTTTCTGACTCTTGTCTGCTTGTGGGGACCCTTTTCCTCTTATTGGGTCACCTCATCCAGCCTTGATACAATAGTATGTGACTGGTATTATTGTAGCATATTATGCCATGTTTGGTTGATGTTCCTGGGAGGTGTGCTCTTTTCTGAGGAGAGGTGGAGGGGGTGTGAATCTGGAGAGAGGAAAGTTAAGGGGGGACAGAATGGCGTAAGGTGAGGGAGGGAAAACTGCTGTCAGGATGTGATATATGAGAGAAGAATTCAAAAAATTTAAAAATTAAAAAAAAAAAAAAGGAAAAGCGGCCAAGAGAAGGCACAAGAATCAGAAGCCCACTGTTTGCACACACAGGAATCCCATAAAAACACTAAGCTAGAACCCATAATATATACACAGAGTGCCTGGTACAGACCCGTGCAGGCCCTGGGCATGTTCTCTTGGTCTCTGTGAGTTCATAAGAGCTTTCATCACGTTGATTTAGAGCCTGTCTTTCTTGGTGTCCTTCACCCCCTCTGGCTCTGACACTTTTCTGCCTGCTCTTCCACAGGGCTCAGTGGACCCAGAGAGGGAGAGAGATTTGATGGAAACATTCCATTTAGGGCTGAGTGTTCCAAGGTCTCTCACTCTCTGCACATTGTCTGGCTGTGGGTCTCTGTATTTGTTCCCATCTGTTGCAGGAGGAAGCTTCTCCGATGATGGCTGAGCAAGACACCAATTTAAGTATAGCAAAATGTCACTAGGAGTCATTTTATTGCTATGATTTGGGGGTTTGCTGTCTGTCTGTCTGTCTGTCTGTCTGTCTGTTTAGAACAGTAGTATTTGGTTTTGCCTGAGGTCCCTGGAGTTTGTAGTCTCAGGACTGTAACATGTCTTAACAGTAGTTCTATCCATCTTGTTCTTTCAACTGAATAGTGTGGTGACTATTTTTAATTAAATTTTAAAAATCTGGTATATTTAAATATTATTTTACCTAGTATCTTTTTATATTGTTATTTAATACTTGAAACTAACAAAATGTATTTTATGTATTTTAGAATTTTTTTTCTCTAATTTCATCTGATTTTGACCTGAAATGCTTTAAATTGATATTTGAAGTTCAGTTTTCCTTATTTTACCTTTCCGGTTCCTCCATATTGAATGACAATAATTTTCTATTCTCTTGGCTTAGAGCAGACTAGTTTAGGCAGAGCCTCACTCCATCCCCAGAAGCTGTTATATGAGGTACATTCTAGAAGATGGGCTGAAAGCAGACAGACTCACTGAAAGGTTGGCACAGAGCTCACAAGCCCTAAACCCACAGGGAGAAGGGCTGCATAGGAGATCACCTTGGGTTTGGTGCCCACTGGCTGTGCTGATGCCTTTAGACTCATTTTTAGACATCTTATGTCTCCACTCACTTAAAACGTCTTCGTCCTTCTGATCATGTTTTGTGACTTTTTTTTCTCACATAACACTTTTCGGGCACAAAACAAACATGATTTTTGTATATAATACCATTACAAAATTATATGTGCAATGCATTTAATAGTAAACAGAAATTCAGTTGAATTTTGTGTATAGCTACATCTTTATTAACCTCCTCTGTGGAGTTTCCAAGATCCTCTTTGTGGATAATTACTAATCACATCATTGTCACATATTATTTACTTATTTTAACTGCAATTTCAATATCATTTTCCTGACTATAACTTTTGAGATAATGTTAGACATGGTGAAAGTACTTTTACTTTAACTGAAACTTGAAGATATTGAGTTTCTGTTCTTTGTTTTTAAAGTATTTGTCATAGTTCTGATGCTTAGTGAGGATCTGTTGTAATTACCTCTCATAAAGATAACAAAATCTTTTTAATCATGGATGGATTTAATGTTTTTTAAATGGTATTTCTCTGTGAATTGAGAAAACCAATTTTCTTTTTTAATATGTTAACGCACCCAAAGTATAAATACATTTTCTAATATTAACTCCAGAACAGAAACCACATATTATCCAATTTATGTAACATCAAGTGATCTGGATAGACATTTCTCAAAAGAAGATGTACAAATGCTTAAGTGTGTGGTCAACACCTTTAGTTACCAGAGATGTATTAATCACAACCTTACAGAGATAATTCATCCCAATTAGAATGGATAAAGTAACTCTATCTCCCCCTCTCTCTCACACACAAACACACACAATTACCAGGAAGGATGGAAGAAGGGAAGGGGCCTTGCTCACCAACTGCTGGTAGGAATGTAAATTCATAAAGACATAAAAAACTATATGGAGGTTCATCAAAATATTAGAACCACCATACAATCAGCAATTACAACACTGAATGTATATGGAAAAGAAATGAGATCATTACATCAAAGGACAGATCTCTGTAACCTTGAGATGTATATGAAAAGATATGCAATTTTGAATGACTATAATTTTCTATCCTCTAGGCTTATACATTAAAGTTGTCGCTGAACTAAAGTTTCATTCAGATGCCATTTTAGCTAGGTCCAAGAAAACACTTCCCATCCCTTTGTGTTGTGCATAAATATCACCCGCCTGTGGACTGGTTCTAATTAGAACAGAAAATCACATGTTCTACCATGGTTATTGCCAAGTTTACAAGGCAGAGAGATGAAGGGGAGAAGTGGGTAAGCAGGCTAATGGTGTCCATGTGTATTCTACAGGCTTGCTCAGGAAAGCTGAGTTATTATTTCCAGGGCATATAGAAGGATAAAGGACCTACCTAAACGGGAAAGAAAAACCTGCCAATATCAGGTACTTACTACCCCAACTGTGTTCCTTGCACTGGAAAATGGGAGAGGATTTCTTTAGCATGCACAAGCCCCCCCCACCCCCAGTTCAATCAACATTCACACACACACACACACACACACACACACACACACACACACACATACACACACACACACTATTCCTACCCCAAGGACTTTGTTTAGTTTTTCTCTATTGTATGTTCATTGAACTTAAGGGTAAAGAAACCATAAAGGAATCCCCAACTCAGTGAATAGTAACAATGGAGCAGCTGAGACTTTCATGATGATAATGAAGTTTAGCCATTCCTCCTTATCCACGTGGGATACAATCCAAGACTCCCAGAAGCTACAGGAAACCATCATTAGAATTCTATTTTATGCTTTCTTCAATACTAACACTGAACTTGACTATATACCTTAGGCACAAAAGGTGATTAACAAAGTTAGAGTGTGGCTTAGTGGTAGCGCAGCATACACAGAGTCCTCATTACTCCAAAAATAAAGAGAGGGGGAAGATGAGAAAGAGTAAAGGGGGAGAGAGGAAAAGGAGTAGCAAGAATAACTAACAAAAAACCATTAGAACACTATAGTATAATTAAATTATGTGAATTTATGAATAATATGATTTTTTATTGAAAGAGCTAAAAGAAGAAATATCAACACTTTCAATTACAATTGACTACAGGTAACAATTCTGGGAAGCCACACTGTAGCAAAGGAGGGTAGGTGACTGTTGTCATGGACGTGGAGGGTCCCTTCTCTCCTAGACAAATAAAGTGAGAGACAAATTAGAAAAGAAAACCTCTAGGTTTGTTCTAAGTTTTATACCATTGTATATTAATTCAAGAACTGTGGGTTCCCCCACACACACACACAATGAAACCTTTACAATTAAGAAACAATTTTCAGCCCACCATTTTTTCTCTACTTTGTTCTATTGGATAATTAAACAATCTGCCTGCTGTTGCTTCAGGAACTAAAAATCCTAGACACTTTGTGTGCTGATTAACATCTAAGCAATCTATGAAGTTTAATTAGGAAAAAAATGAACAATAAAGTTTTATTTGCCTTGCTAAATTTTAGTGGCTAATATGTTGCTTTGTTTTCCATTGCAATCCTACAAAGACTTGACAAGTCTCATCAGAGGAACAGGATTTTGCTTTGTGTAGATTAAGTGGCAGACATAAAACAGGAGCATTTTGTTGGCTCCTTTTATCCTGTTTTAATGCTTAGGATTCATTTTAAGCAGTTGTTCTTCATATCTATTTTCAACATTTTAATTGTCCATCCTAGTAGATTCATGTGATTGTTCTGAATTTAGGTGTTAGCTCCTGGGCTGTTGAAGAGAACCTTGATGAACAGAAGCTAATTCAGTCACGATTCCTCCCATGACTTTCAGGGTAGTGGGCATGTATTATGAATCAGAATGATTAGGAAAAGAGATCAAAGTGGAGCTTGAAT
Source organism: Peromyscus attwateri (assembly GCA_902168425.1). Lineage (NCBI taxonomy): Eukaryota > Metazoa > Chordata > Mammalia > Rodentia > Cricetidae > Peromyscus > Peromyscus attwateri. The sequence goes on from CABHPP010094230.1 coordinate 44,447, forward strand.
AAAATTCTTTGTGAACTAGTATATAGGTGACCCACAGTAGATGTTTCTTGGTGGTACAGATTTAATATATTCATTTTTTACCAACATTGTATATCTTAAAAATAAGTGTCTCTTTCTCATCATATATAATACTATCTTTTGAGTGATTCCTACCTTTGAGCAGCTTGAAGGAACCCCTCCTCCACTTGGTGAATAAGGAAGCAAAGATTTAAAGGGATTATGTATAATAATGGTTTTGTTTTCTGCAGACATCAACAGAGAAATAGATAACTAAACCTAGAAATAGAAAGCCTAATTGATGTGGGAGCCAGTGCTATGAAAGAAACTCAGAGAAGATGAGTTATCCTAGCTAGGGCAAGAGAGAGTAAAATGTTTCTTTTGCTGTGTCCAGCTCCTCAATAGATTGTTGGCTGATGTCTGGCCACACTGGGAGGTCAGTCTCTTGACTCAAATGATAATCTCTCCTGGACACACCTTCAAAGACATACCACATATTCTACCTGCCTAAAAAATTAATGCAGAATTACAAGGAAGAACATAGCATTCTTGCTTATGAAATTACATTTCCCACTGCTCATTACAGCACAGATTTCTGAAATGCATTTTAGGAGCTGGCGGAGACACAGAAGCATGTTATATCTCCTGGTTTGCTGGGAATGACTTTGATTTTACAGTAGTTGGACTTTAAATTTTCTCAATATTAAGTGTAATTTGCTGTCCTAAGTGATCATGTTTAAGAATACTATCAACATCTTACAAATATGAGTAATGTTAGACTTCATTGAGGAACAGTGGCTACCACTGAAATGAAGTGATTTTATTAAAAAGATATTGCAGAAATATTCATTCCCACCACCAACTTTAGAATCAAATCTTCCCTGCAACTAAGCAATAAACTCATCCCAGACCCTAATAGAGCAAATGACAGTTGAGAAGATCCTGAGGGGTGAGCTCAACTTTTCAAACGGGAAGAGTAGACAATGAGGAGAGTGATAATCATAAAAACACCATGAAGTTGGTAAATGTTCTAATAATTACCACCTCCTGACACCATAGCCACCATAAACACATTGTGAAACCTAATGTGTGCCTCTTTATGGGTTGGTAAGAGTTTCTTTGATACTGTTGCCCATGGGGTGTGGAGAATACATAGGTGTGTGCATGCACAGGAATGTTTATGTGTGCTGAAGGCATAAGATGAGCTATTTGGGGTAGGAAGGGGACCAGGGGAAGGGGGCAAGAGAAGGTGATAGGCTATACATACATACATACATACATACATACATACATACATTAAATTGTCATGATAAAACCTATTATTTTGGATGCTACCTAAAATAATTAACTATAAAAGAAAATGCACATTTACCTAAAAGTAAGGTAATATCTCACTGTTGTTCTAATTTATGTTTTTTAAGCGTTCTGAACATGAGCTTCCTTTGCTCGGTTGTTTTAGAATTTCTGCTTCTCAAGAGGAGAGTTATTTTATTCCCACTTATTTTCAACTTCTTATCGAAGTTTGAATCTCAACAAAAGCAATGAACGCAAGTCAGTCTATGATGAAAGTCTGATACATTAGTACTCAAAGATAAGAAAATCCATTCACTTGCTATTTGTCAAATCATAAATTTATATAATGTTTAAAGTGGAATGACATACTATACCAAGAGCTCAGATGATTTCATATCCTAAGCCTCTCTATTCTTAGACACTCACTTTAATCAAATAATTCAGGAGAAAAGGAAACAAAATGTCTAAATGATTGATTGGGTTCCAATTTAGAATTGTCACAATATCTGGAGAATCGTACATGTATAAAAAGTATGAAGTTTGTCATATCTGATCAACCATAACTTAGAAAGGTTCTTGAGAACTTAAGCCTGCTAATGATTTCAACAGGACCACGAATAAAAACCGGACCTAGACACAAGTGTGTGTGTTATAAAATACTAAACCCTTCACTCTTATTGCCAAGGGGAGGACAGGATTCTATCAGTTCTTCCTGCTTGCCATGTGCCATCTAGTCAGTAAGCACTCTAGTGTCTTGAGTTTTCATGTACACAGTCTCTGACTCTAGAACACTGGGCCCACACAACTGTGTAGGATGCTCTCTTTGCCTGCAATTACAGCACCACTCACTTTGCTAGACAAATTGTCTGCCCATGAGAAAATGCGGTCATCTGGCAAAGCAAGGCAAGCCCTGGATGTTTAAAGTAACTGATATCCTGTGGAGCAGTATTCAAGCCCTGACCACAGACATCAGCCTTCCAAAGAGATTGTGTGTATTTGCTGCTGCCTGCCTAGCTGGGGACATGGCTGCAGGCAGCCTGTGTGACTATCTCAGTGCCCAGCTGATGGCTTGGCTCCCTGCCTGACTTCACAGCCAGCAACAGCGCTGGGCCAGCATGATCATCTGGGTGTGAGGGCAGAGCCCTGATTACTTAAGAATCACTCAGCCTGTAAAAAAAAAAAAAAAAAAAAAAAAAAAAAAAAAAAAAAAAAAGGCATGTTGTTGCGCAGCTTCCCTCTCTGCCTTCCTCTTCAAAATCACTTGAGCTGATCACAACCAGCCCAGGATGGAAGTGCTCTGTGTTCCTTGTAGGCGCTACCCTAGGAGCACAGTATTGTCATCAGGGATTTCCTCAATCACTAAAACTAGAAATAACTGAACAAGGGATGAATTCTCAGCACTCGATAAGTCAGAGAACCCCCATGGAGAAAAGCAGGCTTTTTCCTTGGCTTCAAAGTAGATAATGCTCTGAATTTTCCTCCATGAAAGGGAAGGATAAGCTGACTGAGAGGAAAGGGATTCTGAGAGGTGGCCTGACCTCAGGAGAGGAAAGGGACAATCAGCTGCGGGGACTCAGATAAGCAGAGCCCTGAGCTGGCCAGCTTCTTCTATCAGAGCTCTGCTTTTCCCCTCAACTTCATTTTAATCTGTGACCACTCCTTTAGGGAGTCAAGGGGACCCAGTAGGAATCATGGGTAACAGAAACAGGCCCCTGCTTTCTAGAATGAAAGTCTCGTGAAAAGGGGCGGATTCTGCCGTGATCGCCTCCATCTCTCAATCAGCTGCTGAAAAAATAATCTGATGGAGAATGCATTCTTCATGCTTCCTGTATTTGCTATTGGCACTATGTTACCACAGTTCTGTCTGAACCATTTGGCTGTAACCGCGCATCAGCAGGAAGGAAAATGAAGCGAACCTTGTCCCAGCCTTCATTTACCTAAGAGAGCTAAGAAGGACAGAAGAGAAAATGGTACATTGAAAGAGCGAGAAATGGGAAGAAAAACGCGGATTAACAGAGTGCAGAAACAAGCTGGAGAGATAGATGAAGTATGTCTCTCTTACTCCCACACATTGTAGACTGTAAGGAAACAGCCAGACTAATAGGGCAAGCGAGAGGGAAGACAAGGAAGGAAGGATACAGGCGCAAAGAGGAAGAGGAGGGGTAGGGAAAGAGAAAGGGGAAGGAGGGGGGAGGAGGGGGTACAGAAGTAGAAAAGGAGCGAAGCAGGGAAGGAGAAGGGGAGGAGGGAAGTGGCGGGAGTGTTTTCCCATGTGAACACAGTCTGAGGTTGCATGTTAGTCCTAGACTCACCTGCACAGGTGGTCACACATGCTGGCCTAGCCTTGCTTCCTTTGTTGCCATTCAGGGTACTTTGGCTCCATCAGCGTCTAATGAAACACATTTCCACTTTACACGGGGCCTGAATCACCGCAAGGTCTGGTGATTCAGTGCAATAATTTGGACATGACCTCCTATTATTGCTCCCGAATATGAATATATTTTCTCCCTTACATGCATTTTCTAAGAAAGGCTTTTCTTTAGATTTGATTCTTGCCTGATCCCTGTGCCAAACTTAATTAAATTATTGCACCAACATTTTATATCCCTGCCAAGAAGCCCTAAGGCCAGCAGCAATATTTTTAATAAATCAAAAGGATCAAATCAAATAAATAAATGATTTAGGTGGCAAAGGGCAGAAAAGTTCAGGTGGAACTCAGAAAGGGTCTTGGCTCAGCTTAAATTTGAAAGTGCGTCGTCAGCGGATTCATTCATGGAGGTTTTCAGGTTACAAGACAAGGTTTTTATTTTGTGCTAATTATGGCCGGAGTTTGAGAGACATAAAAGAGAATAAAGGAAAAGCATAAAGTAGTGATGGGCAGGTTGGCTGTAGCTATCACTCTCAAAGGACTCATGTTCCATGACAGAATGTCTCAACAGTAGCTCTTCATGGTGGGTTTACCAGGATGGGCAATACATTCCAGGAACTCCACTCCTTCCCTCCCCCACTCCATCTCCATCTCCGTTTCCCCCTCTTCTTCTCCTTCTGCCTGTCTCCTCTTCTCTTCCTCTCTTTCTCTCTCGCTCTCTGTTTCTCTCTCTAGTTTTGGTTTTTTATTTGCTTTTATTTTACCATAGTCATTCCTCTCGACTCAGGAATGAAAATGCTCTGCCCATGGGAAAGTTGATATAATAATAGCTTTTTGATTCCTTTAAATACATACCTATATCCTTGAGCCATTTCTTATATTGTCTTCAATTTAGGATCCCCCCCCCATAATACACACACACACACACACACACACACACACACACACACACACACTGATTCAGGACTCTATACATTCATTCAAACATTCTTTTTTTTTTTTTTTTCATGTCTGAGTTAAGCATCCAGCATCGACAGCATATTGCTTTTACAGCAGAAAGCCTTCACAGCAGTGCAGGGCCATTTACTGCTTCTCCAGTGTTGCCTGGTTCAAGACACTTCACCATCAGTTCTGTCTTAACTGAACATTGAGAGAGAAGGGTAAGCTTACAAGTTTGCTTCTCTGATGATGTGGACCTATATTTTTTTTAAATGGAGGGTAATGTGATGGCTTAGGGGGTGAAGGCACCTGCCACCAAGACTGACAACCTAAGGTTGATTCTCATTCATGGTGGAATGAGAGAATCGAGTCTCTCAAGTTGTCTTTTGACTTCCGTATTTGTGCTCAGGCATCCTTTTGAGAGCACACACATGATAGATAGATAGATAGATAGATAGATAGATAGATAGATAGATAGATGATAGATACATAGATACGTAGGTAGGTACATAGATAAGATAGACACATAGATGGATAGATAGATAGATAGATACATACATACATACATACATAGATACAAAGATAGATACATAGATAGATACATAGATGCATAGATAGGTAGATGATAGATATATAGGTAGGTACATACATAAGATAGACACATAGATAGATATGCAGTAACATTTTGACAAATAAGAAGGCAAAACCAACATTAAGTCTCTGAATTCTAAGATGATAATTCTCTTTTGGCAGCTAGCAAACTATTTTTTAACCTGGCTGTAAATATTATTTATTACTCAGCAGTCCCATTGAAAAGAAACAGAAATGAACAGCTGTTGTGTGGCAAGACTTTTCCTGGGGAGACACAATGCACACATGTCTACTCATGCCAGATAAAGAGCCCATCACATTCCAAAGTACAAATATGACCAAAGCATAGGGTAACGGGCCAGTGGAAAATCACTCTGCCCCTGGCCTGTCCCTGAACCTGAGACTTGGAAAATCTCACCCCTGTGATGTAGCATTAAAGGTCAAGTAATACTTCTGCTGCTCTGTACTTTTCCACTGGCTCACTGCACATGTTTGACTAGCTCACGGCCTATGCTCCAAAGACCCTATAAAAGCCCGGCCCTGCACCCAACCAACTGCTGTCTCTGTTCCTGCTCAGAGGCAGTCACCATTCCGTGTTTCTCTCCAACAAATGTCTTGTGTGGGGTTTGTTGTGTGGTGTGACTTTGTGGTATTCCTTGGCTCCTGGCTGCCAAGATGCCTTTGTGCCTGAAAAACTCTTTCACAAATCCTTTTTGGTGAACCAATGAGTTTTATTGGGGTTCCTTGCAGGACTCTGAGTGAGGGGTTACTTACAGTAGCAGAAATGACTCAGACAGTGCCTCATCACCAAAGGCCAGACCATGGATGACAGCTCACAAACACTAGGAATGTGGAATATACTGCACAGCCTGAAGACAGGTCAACAAGTTAGAGAGTGACCTTCAGCTGACTCAGTTGATCTAAACCTCTTCCAGGCAGCTCCTCTGGTTTCTCCTTCTTACAGGCCGCTGGTCTGGTCTCAGTCTTCTTAGCAGCTTGGCTTGTCTGAAAATGACTGTCAGCTGTCTTTATCACTTCCTTTGGGAGTGAGGGACTAGTGAATCTGATCAGTTTCAGGGACTTCCTGAAGCTATTTTGAGTTGTTTACCTTCTATCTTAAGGAGCTTCCTTCTCTGTAAGAGGGAATGTTTCAACCTTGGAGGAAAAGGCTACACAAAATCATGTCACTCAACTTCTGAGCTTCAAAGTTGAGCTAGGTTTTGCAGAGCTTCACAATGAAGTGCTTAAGTTAATAGTTGCTCTCTGGGAAGCACACTGCTGATCTTGGTGAGAGATACAAATATGCAATATAGGACACATATAGGACCAAGAAAACTGCTCGTAATAAGAGCAAACAAATGAAAACCAAAGAGCCACAGCTAGGGCTATGAGAGAGAAAAGGTGAGCAGCATCGCTTTGTATTTGCTTTATGCTCTATAATTTTACTAGTATTATGTTGAACTATTTGGGAATATATACATAGTATACAACTGTGTATTTCTGTGGTTTGTCTGGAAAATCAAACAAGGAAGCAGAGGTTTTAACAGTCATATCTTTCATCATCAATCTAAAACCTTTGGTACCAATTAAACCCACCTAGAGAGCTTTTTTAAATGAATGTATAATTAACAAATAAGCTGAATAGAGCATTCACACCAGACCCAGGAATAAGGTCTGAGCCTCCATAAAGTTCACCAGGTGATGATTTTAATGAACTGCTAGGATTGCAGATCCCTCTGCTAAGTCATTAAAACCTACCTTATTATTCAAACTATTTCCTTCTCCCTGGAGTTTGTGCACTGGTTTCTCCCCTTTCAGGTTTGCTGAAACAAAACAATTTCAGGTATCTGTCGATGAACAAGGGGAGATTTTATTTTCACTTTTAGCTTCCAGAATAATAAGACTGAGCACCCTCCCTTGTCTTTTATTTGATGACACTGTGTACATGGACGTTGCTCAAGCCTGCATAGCTGTTACTCCCTTCCATGTTGTCCCAACTGCTGCTTCTCACCCATGACAAACAAATGCTAGAGGTCCCCGGAACTTAGTCCTGCAGACACTCTTAGCTCTCAATAGTTAGGACAAAATCCTTGACATAAGCAGCCTACAAGGAGAAATGGTTCATTTGGGCTTGTGATTCCTGAGGCTTGGATCCATGGTTGCCTGGCCCTGTGGAAGTCAGCACCATATATCATCATAAAGGCAGGTGGTGGCACAAAGCTGATGACCTGATGATGATGGGGATGCAGAGACAGAAGAAAGGCCACCGAGCCTTTACCACGACTCTGAAGCTCTGTCTCTGCCTTTCAGAACTTCCCTCATGTTTCTCCACGCTGAATTCCCAGCACACCACCCTTTGCAAATCTCACTTTGACCTCACAACCTGCTCAATAGCTTCTTCCTTAGATGGTCTGGGTCGAATGCCTTGAGTGTCCTATGCCAGATGTGAACCCTTCTCCCCCCACCCTGTGCCACACTCTACTTTTAGGTGGGATAGGGTGATGATAAGAGTGGACATGTGTTGGATTTTGAAACGATAATTTAGCCTTCTTAAATGTACCATCTAGCTAAAAAGGAAAAGAGAAATCCAGCTATTTCATATCCTTCCTTCTCCTAAGTGATATTTACACATCTGTGTGTCTGTTTGTTTCTCCTCAGAAACACACTGGCAGCAGTATTGAGTGTATATACCTTGGAATCTTATTGTTACATCATTAGAGAATACACATGTTCACATTTGCTAGATAAATGCTAAATTGTTTTTCAAATCATTGCTCCAATTTACATTCCCACCTGGAGTGAGCAAATGTTTAGTTGTACCAATCTTCATCAATCCCTGATAACTGTTGAATTTTCCACATTTTGCTCTCCCTTAGGTATGAAATTGTATCTGAACATAATCTTGGCTTTATTTCCCTGATTGCTAGTAAGGTGAAGTATTTTTTTCATTTGGTTGTCAGACATTTATAATCCATTTTTGTGTAGTATCTAGTCACGCATAAGCTGTTTCATTCTTATTGAAGTTACACATATCAATTCTTTAATCAATGATGTATGTGCAACTTTCTTCAAATAATCTATGATACTTCTGTTGGTTATTTGCAGTGCCCTTACCCTGCGAGGAAACGTCACAAAACACGACAGAATCCACTAACAAGAGTTTTACTAAGATAAGGTAAAGAGACAGAGGTGCACAGGCCTGTGGAAAAGACACATGAGTAAAGATGGAGCCCGGAATCATGGCGCTGGCTTATAAAGGCTGGGCCGCACCTGTGCACACAGGCCCATGTGGCTATTCCACGCATGCGCGTAGATCACATGGTTGCGCTGAGCACTTTATGCAACCACGCAAAGCCACGGGGTCCTGGTCACGTGAGACGTTTTGACCCAGAAATGACTAGGCAGAAGTGACTAGGTCCCGCCACACATGCATGTTGTGAATCCATATCAATTTCCTTTCACATTTTTAACTATTTTTAGTTTTTTTATAAACAAAAGCATTATAATTTGATGCTTATCTTTCTAGTCATTATTTATGATGTCTAATTTTTAAATTCATTTATCATGTATGTATCTGTGTGTATATGTGGGTACCCCAGCCACATGTTTGGAGGTCATAGGACAACATGGTAGAACAATTATTTTCTTCTACCATGTGGTTCCAAGGTATCAACTCACTGAAGTAATTAGGTTTGGCAGCAAAGCTCCCTTTCCCACTGAAAAATCTCACAGGCCTGAATCTTTTTTAAAGGTATGCCATAATAATCAACCAGTTATAACAATTCTTCTACTCCATTCTCTCTTAAGAGTTTGTATTAGTTCTTTATCTATTACTGTGATGAAAATACCATGGCTTAGGCAACTTACAAAAGAAAGGGTTTAGTTGAGTTTATAATCTCTACATACTTAGAGTCCATGGTGGTGGACTTATGGCATAGCAGTAGAAACAGCTTAGAACTCACCTCTCAAGCCACAAGAAGCAGGTAGAGAGCACAGTGGGAATGGCAGAAGTCTTTTGGAACCTCAGAGCCTGCCCCTGTTACACACCTACTCCAACAAAGCCATACTTCCTAATCCTTCCCAAATAGTTCCTCCAACTGGTGACACAGTATTCAAACATATGACCCCATGGAATATGTTTCCATCTAGCCACTGAATTGTTTTAGTCTATGGTTTTTACATCTAAATCTATAGTGTCCTTGGAGTTGATTTTTATGTATGACAGGAACAGAAATCCAACCCCACCAATTTTCCATGTGAATTGACCAATTGTGTGATGTATGAACCCACAGAAGTCTATTTAATAATTCCTTAAGGGGTGCAATGGAAATACTGACTCACTAACACAGAACAAGGAAGACACGCTGCTGATCTTGTTGATCCCGCTGCCTCTGTCCTCTCATTCTGCCCAGGGACGTTGCTTCTCCTCCAACCACCCAAGAGAGCGCAGGACTCCTATTCCTGTCCTCTTAAGTTCTCACATACACAGGCAAGACCACACCCTAGGGCTTTCTATCCCAAAGCCATTGGCTGAACAGAACAAATTCCCACAACAATTGTGCAAGATCAAGATGTTGCCTTTAATGTTTTTTCTCAAATGCTGATTCTTTTCTAAGACTTTTTTTTTTTTATAAACGTGTTGATTTGATTCTTTGTTGCATTGCTTATTTATTTATCAGTACCCTGCAATTTTATTTTTCTTAAATACAGTTGCCTATAATAAGTATTAATGCCTGGTGCAGCAACCCTCCCCCATATTCTTTCACCAGAAGTTTCTACCACAGATGTCCAACATTTAACATTACAACACAACATTATCATCTATACATTCTGTGCTCTAGAACTGCACACATTAAAAAGGAAGTAACACCCTCCAAAATCCTTATCACGTTTTAAAGAACTTTATGATTTTCTCTTGGGCCACATTCAGGCTATCTGGGCCATAGCTGAGTGAATTGATCCTATGCTCTTCAATATTAATTTTAGAGTCAGTTGATCAACATCAATAGGAAAAACAATGGCAATGACCACACTATGGGCATTGATTGGAGTTACACTTAATTTGGAGGGCAACTTGAACAAGCTGGTTTTATGATATTGAATTATTTGATATTGAATGTATTTGATGCAGAGTTCCGGCCCATTAACATTAAATAGCTCTCATGTTGTTCAGTTGTGTTATAATGTTCTTCAAGATGTTTTGTAATTCTTCCACTTTGTCTTACATAGCTCATGCTAGACTTTTTTTTTCTAGTTTACATTTTGAAACATTTAAATAGTCTTTTAATGGTATTCTCTGTCTTTATTGTGATAGGAATGTAAATGAATTTTTGTGTTGATTTAACAACCAGTTTTTCTAAGCTACTGTTAGTTTTAATAAATTATCTGCAAGTAATGAAATTTTATTTTCATTCTTTACAATGTGTTTCTCTCTTTCTTTAAATTGTATCATAGTGGTTACACAAAGAAATAATCACAAAGAGTATCCTTGGTTTTTTCAAGTTTTTGAAGGAAATGCCTTCAACATAACATTACCAATACAAATATTTATAATGAAATTTTGAATATATTATCAGTATTGCGATTTTTTTCCTTTTATCAAAAAATAGATGTTTTCCTCACATAATATACCCATCCTAATTACAGTCTACCCTCCATCTACTATGAGAGGTTCCTTCCTACTCTCCTCCACCTCCCAGCAGGAACCACTCCCTTTCTGTCTGATATTAGAAAACAAACAGGCTTCTAAGAGTTACAAATAAAATAAAATACAGTAAGATAAAAGAAAAAATAACACACTGAGATACAACAAAACACTCATACAGAAGGAAAAGAGCCCAAGAAAAGGCATAAGAAACAAGATACAGACTCAGAGACCCACTCATTCACACACTCAGGAATCCCATTAAAAACACTAAAGTGGAAGCCATAATATGTAAGCAAAGAACCTACAGGGTAAAAAGAGAGAAAAAAATAGATAAATAAATTTAAAAATAAAATTTAAAAATAAAAAAAAAAAAAGGTGGAAGCCAGCCATGCTGCCTGGGCACTCCAGGAAACGCAAAGACAACACCACAACCTCGCACCTGGCTGGGTGCTGTGGGAAGTGAGTGAGTAGGTGATGGAGTGATGGGAGAGAAAGAATCGAGCAAATAGGTGGTGGAGAAATGGAAGGTGAGAGGTTTGTGCACTGTGAAGTGAATCAGAACAGGAGTCAGGAAGGCGGTTGACGTTCCCGCTCCTTGGGGAAAGGTGAATCACACTGCCATCAATAGAGTCAGGAACAAACACAAGTGCTAGTGGACCTATGCCATCTTCCTTTGAGAAAACCGACCACTGTATGAGTCGCTGTGACTCCCAGAGCCCCATCCTAGCCCAGGAGGAAGAGCAGTGCCTGCAGAATGGAGACCCACAACTGGCCGGACATATCCTGCTGTGTCTACTCCTCATCACGGGCCTCTCTGCTAATCTCTCAGGTTGGTTGTGGTGGCGGTTCAGCCATGAGACTGGACAACTCCGTGTTGAATAACAATTTTACCGTGCCGCATCTAACTTTGGCCGGAGATTTATTTCCTTCGGAAGCTTTGGGTTGGATAAACACCTGAAGACACCAAGAAGCCCCACCCATCACCACGCAGAGTGGGTAGGAAGAAGATACCAAAAGACCCCTCCCAATGGGTGGCCTGCCCACAGCATGAGCCATTACAATGTACAAGTATGGGGCAGAGAGATGGGAGATAAAGAGAGGCAGATCTGAAGGTGGAGAGGCAGCCTGATATGAGTAGCCTGCCAAGCCACCAGAGACCATGGTGAAGTCCTGGTCATGTTGCTGCTGAGGCCCGTGTCTGGGTCTGTGGCTATACAGCAGCAGAGATTTGCGTCGATGTCCATGGTCCATGTCACCAACAAAGGCCATAGGGTGTCCCTGGTCTGGACTGCCTCCTGGGACCATGTTAATATCTCAAGGACTGCACAGTATTGACCCCACCCTCACTGGCTGCAGTACTCAGGACAGCAGGGCCTGCACCTCACCTGGGCAGCACACCGAAGAGCTGACCCTGTTGGCAGTGGCCAGCCCTGAGGGTATGAAAGCGGAGAACTGGGCCCGCCCCTTGCTGCCTGCAGCGCTGGGTGAGCCAGCCAGGACGGTGCTGGAGAGCTCACCCTGGTGGTGGTGAGGATGAGGGAGAGCTGGTGGGCTGACCAACTCAGCTTCCACCCACGCCCAGAAGCAGGGCTATGAGTTGGTCCACTCCAACACCCACCCCATCTATGAACTACTGGAGCATGTGAAGGGGACAGTCCTACAGGTCTAAAGCTGCAGGATCTCCATGACACAGGACAACAGCAGGATATCCAAGAGGAGTCCCAGTGATGGCCCAGTATTGATAATGTAGCAGAAGCCAGAGGCCTCGAACCACACCAATGACTTATTGCAATGAACACTTGCAAGTAAAGAAATATGGACTAAAGGGTACACTGTGTGACTCACTGACACACTACACCTTCCACAAGACTTTTTCCTTTTAAATTTTATTTTATTTTACTTTGGGTGGGAGGGAGTTGCAAGGGCAGAGGGCAGATACAAAGGAACAGGGAGATGAATGGGATCAGGGTGCATGATGTGAAACCCGCAAAGAATTAATAAAAAAGTTTTAATTTTTTAAAAAATTAATTAAAAAAAGACCCTGGCATGACATCATGAGACAAGGAACATCCAAAAATGCCCCTGAGGTAATTTTCAGTGGCCTTCTACTGCTGGGCATTCAGCCTAACCTTCAGAGTAATTTGTTGCTCCAGTGAGACTCCTTTTGAAGAAACCAAATTTTCATTTGCAAGTGGCTATCAATTGGAGATAGCCTCTGGGTTAGGGATGGGGGCGTGTGTCTATCTCTCCTTTCAGCTCTAGGACCTCATCTGGTGCAGAACTGTGCAGGCCCTGTGCATGCTGCCTCAGTCTGGGTGTGTGCATATGGACTTTGATCCTGTTCATTTATAAGGCTTTGTTTTCTTGGTGTCCTGAATCCCCTCTGGCTCTTACAGGCTTTCCACCATCTCCTCTTCCTTGGGGTTCCATGAACCCTGAGGAGAGGGATTTGATGCAGACAACCCATTTAGGGCTGAGTGTTCCAAGCTCACTCCTTCTCCCCATAATGTCTGGCTGTGGGTTTGTGTATGCAGAAGCAAACTTTTCTGATAAGGGCTAAACAAGGCATTGATCTATGATATAGCAGAATATCATTAGGAGTCATTTTAGCACTACATTTTTTTTTCTTTTTTCAGACTAATATTTGGGTTTACCCTAGGTCTCTGGGATATCTAGTCAGCTGTCTGAACAGTGTCAGGTATGGGTCCATCTGACGGAGTGGGCCTTAAGTCAAATCAGTTATTGGCTGGTTACTCCCACAAGCTCTGTGCCACCACTGCCCTAGCAGATCTTGCAGACAGTTCTCCATTATAGACAAAGGGTTTGTGGCAGGCTTGATGTTTGCGTTTCTCTTTTGAGAGCCTGTAGAGTAGGTTCCTGTACCAAAGACATTGAAATCTAGGGGTGAAGACTCTCTCGCAGGCATCTGCTCCATTACTCCATGTTCAGTGGGTAGTTTTGATGTTGCCTTCAGCAGCGGGGCCTTGCTGTCAGTTTGTGGAGAACAACATGCGGCCAACAGCCTGAGTTGTCTGGGAATTCCCATGGGACCCCTTTAGCCAAAAACTCAATTAGATGTAACCCAATCCTAGCACTGCAAGCTTGATTTGGTGACAAGAGATATTTAGTTGGGACCCTGTCCCCCCCATTATTTGGCAATTTCAGTAAGATCGTGCCCATATATGTATGTTTTAAGAAGCTTCTACTGTATTAGGTTTCTATACTACTCCTCAAATGGCCTTTATTTTTAGCTATCTTTCCCATATTCCCTCTGTCATCCCCCTCTTCACTCCCACTCCCCACTTGATCCCTCCATTCTAGCCCCTCCCCATCCATCCATAACTATCTGTTCTATTTGCTCTTCCTAGGGATATCTGTATGTCCTCCCAAGTCCCTTACACTATACCCAACCTCTGTGGTTCTAAGGGTTGTAGTTTGGTTATCATTGATTTAACAGCTAATAACCCCATATAAGCAAACATATACCATATTTACCCTTCAGGGTCTGGGATACCTCACTCAAGATGATTTTTTTTCTGGTTTCATCTGTTTGTCAATTTCATGATTTCATTTTTTTAATAGCTAAGTAATACTCCATAATGTAAACTCATCACATTTTCTTTATCCTTTCTTCTGTTGTGGGGTATCTAGATTGTTTCCAATTTCTGGCTGTTATGAATAGAGCAGCATTGAACATGGTTGAGCACATGTCTCTGTGTAGGACCTTTGGGTATATGCCCGTCTTAGTTAGGATTACAATTGTTGTGATGAAACGCCATAATCAAAAGCAAGTTGGAGAACAAAGATTCTATTTGGCTTACACTTCCACAGTGTGCTTTATCACTGAAAGAAGCCAGGACAGGAACTCAAACAAGGAGGAACCTGGTAGCAGGAGGTGATGCAGAGGCCAAAGAGGGGTACTGCTTACTGGCTTGCTCCTTATGGCTTGCTCAACCTGCTTCAGCAGCCCAGGGATGGCACCACCCACAATGAGCTGGGCCCTAACTTATCAACTGCTGATTAGGAAAATGCCCTACAGGCTTGGCTTGCCTACAGCCCTTATGGAGGCATTTGTTTGTTTGTTTTTCAAGATAGGGTTTCTCTGTGTAGTTCTGGCTGTCCTGGAACTCACTCTGTAGACCAGGCTGGCCTGGAACTCACAGAGATCTGCCTGCCTCTGCCTCCCAAATACTGGAATTATAGGTGTGCATCACCATGCCCGTCTGAAGACATTTTCTTGGTATGTCTCCTTTTCGTCTCTGATTTTGTTAATTTGGATCTGTTCTCTCGGCCTTTTACTTAATTTACATAAGGGTTTGTCATTATTATAGATTTTCCCTAAGAACCAAGTCTCTGTATTATTGATTCTTTGTATTTGTGTTGCTGTTGTGATGAAGCTGTCTCTGTCTATTCCTCAGTGGAGAAGTTTTTCCCATGGTAAATAATCATCCTGAGACTGCTGACATCTTTTTGTCACTGAACTCTGCCTTCCCCTCGTGTGTCACCTTTATGTGGATCCTCACAGAAAGCCTGGCAAGAATATATTTCTATTCTCTCTCTCTCTCTCTAAAAGCTGTTAAAATGTAGAATGGCCGAGTATAAAGCTTCACATGGTTTCTATATATGTGTTTGCCTTGGGTTAAGAATCCAATTGGTGGTGATGGTGGGGGGAGCTGGGAATGGTGGCAGCGCACACCTTTAATTCTAACACTAGGGAGGTAAAGGCAGGTGGAGCTCTGTGAGTTTAAGACCAGAATGATCTACAGAGTGAGTTCCAGGACAGCCAGGGCTACATGGAGAAACCCTGTCTAGAAAAAACTTTTAAAAATATCTAATGAAGTTCTCTTGGACTACTGAAGTGGTCCTGGTAGTCACTTGTCTGCATGCTAATGTTATATATAGAATATGGATATTCTCTTTAGACAGAATTTCTTGTGGGGGCAATTTTTAAATTCACATGTATGTGTGTATGTATTTAGAGTATCTGTGTGTGTGTGTGTGTGTGAGAGAGAGAGAGAGAGAGAGAGAGAGAGAGAGAGAGACAGAGACAGAGACAGAT
>CABHPP010094231.1:7324-41093 GCA_902168425.1 Peromyscus attwateri
GCAAAGACTCCCCTGAGGATTGAGTTCAACTTGGTAGATTCAGTCCAGGCAGGTCCAGTCCCCTCCTCCCAGGCTGAGCCAAGTGTCCCTGCATAAGCCCCAGGTTCCAAACAGCCAACTCGTGCACTGAGGACAGGTCCCAGTCCCAGTGCCTGGGTGCCTCCCAAACAGTTCAAGCTAATCAACTGTCTCACTTATCCAGAGGGCCTGATCCAGTTGGGCGCTCCTTAGCTATTGGTTCATAGTTCATGTGTTTCCATTTGTTTGGCTGTTTGTCCCTGTGTTTTTTCCAATCTTGGTCTCAATGATTCTCACTCATACAAACCTCCTCTTTCTTGCTAATTGGACTCCTGGAGCTCCACTTGGGGCCTGGCTGTGGATCTTTGGCATGGTCGAGAGAAAGCCCGAACTGACCTACTCTGGTGATAGGATGGCCAAACACCCTAACTGTCGTGCTAGAAATCTCATCCAATGACTGAGGGAACCAGATACAAAGATCCCCAGCCTCCCTCTTACCCAGAGACAATCAGACGCAGCGGGAAGTCAAGTCAAGCAAGTTGAAAGGCAGTAAGCCTCTTTTATTCCAAAAAACCTCAGAACCCTAGGAGGGGGTGAAGGAACCAGCCAATCATTTTAAAGGTCACCCTATTTACAAGTTGTTTGTGCCCTGACACCATCTAAATAACTTGAGCTAACTTCCTTCCTCACCATTTGTATCTAATCTCCATACAAACAACCCAAGCTAACATCCTCTCAGCCATCCTTTGTATCTACTCTCTGCATAAACAGCTCAAGCTAACTTCCTCTCCACATCATCCTTTGTATCTACTCTGTTCATAAATAGCTTAAAGCTTAAGCTCTATTTGTCTAAATTTCTCTCGGCACCCTCTTTGTGCCCATGTATGCCCCACATACTGTCTTAGGTCATTCCTCGTTTTTTTTTTTTTTTTTTTTAATTTTTCGCACATTTACTAAGAGAAGGAAGTGGCATCTGCACTTGATATGTTAATATCTCATAATCAAAACACATCAGTATCTATCTCCAAGCTGCCCTTTTTCTAAAACTGGCTTTGTAAACCTCAATTCCTGTTTAGAGTTGAAGCTTCATGGGATTTCCTCTTTTCCTTGTTAGAGCATCTATTTGTGTCAGCCATGCTCAGGTCATGCTTAGGCAGCCATGTTGACGGTGTGGCTCCTCTGACATTTCCAGGAATAAAATCTCACTGGAAATTTCCTGTTCCTCTGACTTGTACAATCTTTCCACCACCACCCCCACCCGCTATGATCCCCGAGACTTGGGTGCAGTAACTGTGTTGCAGATGTATCAGTTGGGACAGGCACCACATGGTCACTTGTTCAAAGAACTACAGGCAGCTAAGGAATGCTGAGAGTGGAAGAAATAGTCTCCATAGAAGAGACTCCCTAAATTGGCTATCGAATACCAAGTGACCAAACCTGAAATCATATATGATAGATTCACAACACGCCCCCCACAGTTGGGCATGTCCGGCGGACCTAGACACTTCCACCTAGCCAGTTCCAGGTCAAAATAGCCATTTCCGGGTCAAGGTGTCTCACATGACCAGGACCCCATGGCTTTGCATGGTTGCATAAGAGCAAGCAACACAACCATGTGATCTACGCACATGGGTGGAGTAGCCAAATGGACTGCCTGCGCCACCCAGCCTTTATAAGCCAGCGCCATATTCCCGGCTTCCTCCTCCTCCTCCTCCTCCTCCTCCTCCTCCTCCTCCTTCTCCATGCCCATGTCCCTTTAACAGGCCTGAGCACCCCTGTCTTTCTCTCTTATCTTAATAAAACTCTTGTTAGTGGATTCTGTTGTGTTTCGTGACATTTCCTCGCAGGGTAAGAGTGCTTCCAAATAACTAACATTTGGTGCCAGCGCCCGTAAACCCGTAAACCAGGGACTGCTCCACGCAAACCGGGGACTCTACTCCGTACACGACAGACCATTCTCCATTAGCCTGGCCACATGAAAAACCCATCCAACACCGCTTCTTCAATTGGTGAGTCCCCCACTTTTTGGCCAGCGTAAACCGTTTCCTGAATCTGTGAGAATGACCATTGAGTGACCGGCACCTCACTAAGTATTCTTGAAACCGGGGGAACCCCAGCCACGGTCTTTATTGGCTATAGTTGGCCCCTATTGTAGGTCTAAATTTCTAGCCATCTCCCACGTCTGCAGCCTGAGATATTCCTTGTGGTTGGACCACCGCCATTGGGTGTGTCCTGGGGGCTGTGTGAGGGCGACACGTTTTTCCAGCTTGATGAAGCAGTAGACACTGTCTGGATTTCCGGGGAATCCTTGCGTCATACATTGGGGGCCCCTGCTTCTTGGCTGACAAGCCATTTAGCAGCCTGTGCCTGGTATCCATCCTTGGCCTTGGGGACACCTGGGGCCTTGGCTCCGGATCACGTGTTTTTTTTTTGTTTTTTTTTTTAATTTTTCTGCCTCTCTGCTGCAGACATGGGAAACAAGGCTTCCAACCCTATTAGTCCTTTCTCTCCCTTAGGCTGTCTTCTTGAAGCTTTAAAACCTATCAACTTAATGCCTTACTTAAAGATTCCTAAGCTGATCCATCTCTGTACTAAGAAATGGCCCAAATATGCTTTAGAAAATAACAAAAAATGGCCACCGAGCGGCTCCTTAGATCCCGATATTTTACGGGAGTTATCTAATTTCTGCCAGCGAACAGGCAAATGGAAAGAGTTGCCCTACGTCATAGCTTTCTTCTTTCTGAGTGCTAAACCGTCTCTTCTAGATTCCTTCTCTCCTGCTCATATGCTCCTGGCTATGCCTAAACTGGAGGATTCTCTGACTCTGGAATCTCTGAATCTAGATCCTGCTAATGAACCTCCACCTATCCGACCTCCGGCTCCCACCCCTACTCCTAGGGCGACTGTTCCTTCAGCTCCTCTTCCGGATTCTTCTTCCTCTAAAGCTGATTCTTCCCTGACAGCAGCTGTTTCTCCCTTGGCAGCAGCCATTTCCAAAGGCCCTGCCCTGGCTCCGACCTTCACTCCTCCTCCGACCTGTTCTCGAACTGCTAAATTGCCTGATTCCAGCCATTCAAACCCTTCCACTGTTCTCCCTTTGCAAGAGGTGGCTGGTGTGGATGGACTGATTAAAGTTCATGTTCCATTCTCTCTCGCAGAACTCTCTCAGATAGAAACTAAGCTGGGTTCTTATACTTCTAATTCTGCTTCCTTTATTAAACAGTTTCAATATATAACTCAATCTTATAGTCTCATCTTTCATGATATATACATGATACTTTCTAATAATTTACTTCCTGAGGAGCGCAGGTGAGTATGGGAACAGGCTAGGACCCATGCAGACGAAATTCACCAGACTAACCTCTCACATCCTCCAGGAGCTGAGGCAGTTCCTGACCAAGAACCACACTGGGACTGTAACACCCAGAGTGGCTGTCTAGCCAGAGATAGGTTTATTACCTGTCTCCTGACAGGCCTCCGTAAGGCTGCCCTAAAACCAGTAAACTATGAAAAACTAAAAATGGTAATTCAAGATAAGGATGAAAATCCACCTCACTTCTTAGAGTGGCTCACCAAGGCTCTACTTCAGTTCACTAGCTTAGAGCCGGAGAGCCCTGAGGACAGGCAGCTCCTAATGACCCAGTTTGTCTCACAGAGCTTCCCTGACATTAGGGATAAACTTAAATGTTTAGAGAACGGCCCTCTGACCCCACAGGCAGATGTGCTGGTGATAGCATTTAAGGTGTACCATGGGAGAGATGAGAAGGCCCAAAAAAGGAACTGCCAGATGCTGGCAAACACCATCTGACCGGCTCCCCGAAAGTCATCTGGTCCCTGTTTCAAGTGCGGGAAAGAAGGCCATTAGGCCCGGGCTTGCACCACCACCCCACAAAGGGCACCGACAAGGCCTTGTCCAAAATGTTGCCAAAAGGGTCATTGGTCAGCTGACTGTCCTAATGTCCCAAGTGACATAGCAATGCCAGACAAAGACCACCCTCCGGCTGACTTTCTTGGCTTGGCCTACAGTGACAACTGAGGCTGCCCGGTTTCCACCCCAGCCACTCCCATCTCACACAGGGAACCAAGGGTAAAAATAAAAGTAAATGGGTGCCCCATCTCATTCTTTTTGGACACCAGAGCTACCTACTCTCTCCTGAGAGAGTTTTGGGGGCCCACCTCTACTGCTCATCTCCCTATTGTCGGGGCTGGGGGACAGCCTTACCTGCCTCATCAGACACCACCACTTAATTGCATTTTCAGAGGCATCCCTTTCACACACACATTCTTAGTGGTGCCAAGCTGCCCTGTACCTTTAATGGGAAGGGATCTTCTAGCTAAGGTAGGAGCATCCATTTCTTTCGCTCCACACATTCACCTCATCCCAGAAGCGCCAGCAGCTCCCCTCCTCCTTCTCCTAGTCACTCACTCTACTGACTCTAGCAATTCTTTTCCCTTGCCAGCCTCTCAGGTAGACCCAAAAGTCTGGGATACCCAAAACCCTTCTATCGCTAGACACCATCAGCCTATTATTATCCAACTACAAAATCCTACCAGATATATCACCCAAGCTCAGTACCCTCTCTCACTCCAGAGCCTAAGAGACTTAAGCCTATCATTTCTGAACTTCTCAGGAAAAAGCTGCTCCGCCTAACCTCTTCACCTTTTAACACCCCCATACTTGCAGTTAAAAATTCTAATGGAACCTACCGCCTGGTTCAAGACCTCTGGCTTATTACCTCTGCAGTGGTCCCCCTCCATCCTGTAGTGCCTAACCCTTATACTCTCCTGTCCACTATCCCTTCGGGAACCTCTCACTTCTCAGTTCTAGATCTCAAAGATGCCTTCTTTTCTATTCTTCTCAGTCCTCAGTCTCAAAATATCTTTGCTTTCACCTGGACTGACCCTGACACTCACCGGTCCACACAGCTGACCTGGACTGCTCTGCCACAGGGATTCAGAGACAGTCCACACCTATTTGGTCAGGCTCTGGCCTCTGATCTGCTTTCTCTGTCTCTCCCTGGCTCTAAATTAATACAGTATGTAGATGATATTTTACTCTGTAGCCTGTCCTTACAGGTTAGCCAAACTAACACCTCTGCTCTCCTAAATTTCCTTCTTTTTTTTTTTTTTTTGGTTTTTTCGAGACAGGGTTTCTCTTTGTAGCTTTGCGCCTTTCCTGGAACTCGCTTTGGAGACCAGGCTGGCCTTGAACTCACAGAGATCCGCCTGGCTCTGCCTCCCCAGTGCTGGGATTAAAGGCGTGCGCCACCACCGCCCGGCCTAAATTTCTTATCTAGCCGAGGTTACAGGGTATCTCCTTCTAAAGTTCAGCTGTCAACTCCCCAGGTCACCTATTTGGGTCTATCCATTACTCCAACCCACTAGGCTATTACTGTAGACAGAAAGCATCTAATCCAGCCTCTTACAGTCCCTTCTACTAAACAGGAGATTCTGTCTTTCCTAGGAATAGCTGGCTTCCTACGGTCTTGGGTTCCATCTTTTTCTCTCCTTGCTCGCCCCTTATAAGAGGCAGCTCAGGGCTCGCCACATGAGCCCCTCCTCCATCCTGTCACTAAACCTTTCCAAAAGCTCCAACAGGCTCTTCTTCAGGCTCCAGTGCTCCATCTCCCAGACTTAAGCCATCCCTTCTCCCTCTATGTAGCAGAGAAGGAGGGATTTGTCCTGGGAACTCTAGGGCATCAGCTGGGACCCTCCTTTGCACCTGTAGCCTATCTGTCAAAGAAGTTAGACCTTACCAGTCAGGGCTGGGCACCTTGCATCCATGCCTTAGCAGCTGCAGAGCTCCTTATTCGGGAATCAAAGAAGCTAAGCTTTGGGTCACCCATTATTGTGTTTTCTCATCATAATCTGTCCCATCTCTTAACTTATAAAGGCTTACAAACTTTACCTCCTTCCCGGGTTCTCTCTCTTCAGGTGGCATTACTAGAGGATGCCACACTTACTTTCCGGACTTGTCCACCTCTTAATATTTCAAGCCTCCTCCTTCAACCTAATGCTGACCATTCTTCTCATTTCTGCACTGAAACCTTAGAGGAACTGTTACCTCACCCTTCACAAATACAGGAAGGCACATTGCCTCAGGCTACTTATACCTGGTACACAGATGGCAGCTCTTTTTTATATGAAGGGACCCGTAAAGCAGGTTATGCCATAGTATCAGATACTGAGATAATAGAGGCACAGGCATTACCCACACACACCACTAACCAACAGCCTGAGCTGATAGCTCTCACCTGTGCCTTCCAACTGGCACAGGAACAATCTCTAAATGTTTACACAGACTCCAAATATGCTTTTCATATCCTCCTGTCCCACGCTGCTATTTGGAGGGAGCGTGGCCTTCTCACAGCAAAAGGGGGATCCATATCTAACTCAGGCCAAATAATAGCCATGCTGGAGGCTTCCCACCTCCCCAAGGCTATAGGAATTGTCCACTGCCAGTCTCATCAGACCGATAGCTCTATCATCTCTAGGGGAAACAACCGGGCTGACCAGGCAGCCAGGACAGTGGCCCTCCAGGGCCAAGTCTCACCTCACCCACCACAGGGAATCATACAGTACAGCCTACACCCTCACAGGGAACTCCAGACACTAGACAAATTCTTTCCTATCTACACCAGCTCTTTCATCCTAATAATCTTGCTCTGTCTCAATTTGTAAAAGCTCACCTGCAGCCCACCTCTGAGGATTTACAGTTCTTAAGAACTATTACTGCCTCTTGTGAGATCTGCCAAAAAACAGATCCCAATACCAAGTACAGGAGTCAGCCTTTTCCCACCCACCAGGCTAGAGGTTCCCTTCCAGGGACTGACTGGCAGCTCAATTTGACCCATATGCCCACCTTCAGGAAAGTTAAATATCTCCTCGTGATGATGGACTCATTTTCAAACTGGGTGGAGGCATACCTGGTTTCTAATAAGTGGGCTCAGACAGTTGCAGACCTCCTTCTCCGAGAAATTGTTCCTTGGTTTGGGGTTCCTGCTTCTCTTCAGTCTGACAATGGCCCAGAGTTCACCTCTCAGATTTCTCAGACACTAGCTAAGGCTCTTAACATTCCTTGGCATTTTCATATCCCATACCATCCTCAATCCTCAGGAAAGGTGGAGTGTACCAACCAGTCTTTAAAAACTATTCTTACTAAGATGTCAGAGGAACTTCACCTCGACTGGGTAAGGTTAGTGCCTCTAGCTCTTCTCAGGCTCAGGGCTCTTCCTAAAAAGCCTCTTTCAATTTCTCCATTTGAACTAATGTATGGAAGGCCAGTTCTAACACCAGGTCTTTTATCCAACCCTCCAACTGTTTCAGATAGCCTGTTAACTCCCCTTTTATGTCACCTAAGGTCTATCCTATGGAGCTTCACAGACTGTTCATTACCTCAGCTGTGTGACAATAATTGTCCACCTCCAATCCACATCGGGGATCAGGTTCTTCTCTTTCCTCCAGGCCAGCGCCCTTCATCCCTTTCCCCTAAGTGGCAGGGACCCTTCAAGGTAATTCTTGTGACTCCTACAGCTGCTAACTCGAGGGCTTTCCTCACTGGGTCCACCTGTCTCATCTAAAACCTTTATCTCACCTCCATCCCAGAAAAATCTCTCTTCATATACAGTAAAACAAACAGGGCCTTGCACTCTCAAGCTCCAGAGGACATCAGGATCCACTGCCTTGTCACCAGTTCCAGAGGAATAAGGTATCACCCCTTCCTTTCCCAACTAGGGCCACACAGAGACAAAAAAGACCATCAGAAATATCCAGATGATAAGGAAAAATGTAATACAACAGTCTATCATTGTTCAATACTCAGTAACTGATCACCTGCGTTTCCTAAATGCTAAACTAATGAAGGAAACAGATGCCTTAAATAAACTACCTCTAATAAGGCTTGTCTCAGATAAACATTAAGCAGAGTACTAAGGCCAGATCTACCTGAGATAAATGTCACTTTTCTCCATCTGGGCAGGCCAGATCTACCTCAAATAAATGCCAACTCCAAAAATAAAATAATAATGATTCTTTTTTCTCTAAACTTTTTCTATGTCACCAGTATCTTGTCAGACAAAAGGTTCCCAGCCACACCACGAAGGATGGACAGCTGAAGAACAAGGGGACAGCAGAACTTCATTCCAGGACCACTATCATCCCAGGACTTCACAAGCTACCCTCCCATTTCCCCCAAGAGTCAACTGACGCCCACTATTCAACCGGAAGCAGTCTTTGAGAGAAACATCGCCCCATGCCCACTCAACCACAATTTTTTTTTTTTTAAAAAGAAGAGTCAGGGATGATAGATTCACAACATGCCCCCACGGTTGGGGATGTCTGGCGGACCTAGACACTTCTGCCTAGCCAGTTCCAGGTCAAAATAGCCATTTCCGGGTCAAGGCGTCTCACGTGACCAGGACCCCATGGCTTTGCATGGTTGCGTAAGAGCACGCAACACAACCATGTGATCTACATGCATGCATGGAGTAGCCACATGGACCTGTGTACGCCTGTGCCACCCAGCCTTTATAAGCCGGTGCCATATTCCTGGCTTTCTTCTTCTTCTTCTTCTCCATACCCATGTCCCTTTAACAGGCCTGAGCACTCCTGTCTTTCTCTCTTATCTTAATAAAACTCTGGTTAGTGGATTGTGTCGTGTTCACGACATTTCCTCACAGGGTAAGAGTGCCGCCAAATAACTAACAATATACATTCAAGTAACTTCTATGGGCTGGGCAGGTTGTATTTATATATTAGGAACACACACACACACACACACACACACACACAATAACAAAGAAATGGAAGTCATGAATTTGAGAGAGAGAGCAAGGGGGGGTGCATGGGAAGAGTTAGAGGCAAGAAGGGAAAGAGAAATGATGTAATTATATTGTAATTAAAAATTAAGAGTACTTTAAAAACTTAAGTTTTCCCTCCTCGTTCTTTTGGAGGTACCATTTTCTTTTCAGCAACATATATTCAAAATATCTGAGAACCCTCCCGTAATGTTTGTTTGTATCTCCACATCCCCAGGGAGGTGGGCTTCCCTCATCTTCCTGAAGGTCTACCTGGTTTTGTTGTTGTTGTTTACTTATTTGCTTATTTTTTTTTAACTTCCTAAGTGTTGTTGTCTCTATCAGCAACCCCAAAGTACTGGGGACTGGAGACTTGAGCTGACCCTTAGAGATTAAGAGCCATGCTTGCTGCGGGATATTATTATGATATATAGAAAGTTTGAACAGTACCTTTCTGGAACCTCATTTCTGAAGCCTTGGTGTACCTGGCATAAAACCCAAGCTCACCTACCATGGAAGGCATGGAATCGAAAAAATAGCTTCTTTAGACTCCTCAAAAATTAATTGTGGAGTATATTTCTACATCAAACTAAGCCAGTTCCAACTGCTGTATCATTAATATCACGATATCATTTTTATGAGTGACTGAAATTTAATCAGAAATATTTCCATTATATCCTGTAAATTCTATTTGTCAGATAATTTCAGATGACCAATATTTCATAATTTTGGTAAATAAGAGGTTGACTTGGTTATCAGGGAGATGCAGATGTCTAACATGACTCTCTATGGGGTGCTAGATAAACTGAAGCTCACTGAACAAAAATTACACAGGATGTAGGACCATAGGGACAATAAAGAACACTGTTTATGAAAATTAATAATGAGGTTTAACTTATTTAGATACTTTTAGATATCAAAAATTTTAAGCAAATTAAAAGCAATTTATTTTATGTGTGCTTATATAACTGTAAGCCTTTTTCTTACATATTGGATCATTTTTCAGTGTTTCTCCATTTTATCCTTCAGCATGCAGTTCAAAAAACTACATTTACATTTTCCTACAGAGACACAATTCCATTGTCTTCCTCAACATTGATACGGATCCAAACAATTATGAATTTTTGAGTCCATTCAAACTTCAGCAATTGCTGTCAAAGTTTTTTTCATAATTATTTCCTTAAAGAAATTAAAACCAGGACAGTTCAAAGATGATGTGCCTCTATCATTTTTCATCCTCTTAGATTTCTTGCATGCATAATTATTCTGTTGACTCTTTGAAGGGCTGGATCCAATGTCTTTAGAATATTTCACCTTTGACCTATCTGATCGTTTCCTTCTGGTTTTGTTCCTCTTTCTTCTGCAGTTCCCATAATCTGGAAATTAGATCTAAAGGTTTGACTAAGTTCATGTTAAATATTTTTGGCAGCAGCGCTCACAGGTGAAGCTGTAGGATTCATGTTGTGTTATAGAAGCGATTCAGAATGCTTGGTTGTACTTCAGTGACAGTGAGACAGAGTCAGGGTTTTTCACAAACACAGTTTCATTGTAGCTCTAGTCTGAGCAGATCTTGGCAGTGCTATTTATCAAAGATAACTCTCCATTGTGTTCATGATTTCTGGACTGTTGACATTGTTAACATTTGTTTATAGGAGTTGTGGACAGCCTGCGGTAGAGCTGACCCACTACAAACTACTCCCTTCTACTTATACTTTATCTTGAGCCACATTATTAGATTATATAGGGATTGATCCATCAAGAGACTGGAGAGGAAAACAACAGTTTCAGTGGAAAGATTAGGGAGCCAACTTGGCAGATAATACTGTGATTTCTCAATTATTTTGTGGTGGGCAGGCTGGTAATGTAGGGTTGGGAGTTGACTTGTGGGTGGAAATGGCAGTGGATGAAAAGATGAATAGATTTTAAGATAGTATGGGAGTTAGGGCTCTAGCTCAGCATGCTTGAGGCCCTGGGTATCACTGCCAGTTCCAAAACAAATAAGGAAAAACCTTAGGAATGTGATTAGCAAAACAATCAAAATGCCCTGGAGGGCTAACTTTCCAGCCTGTGACATTTATGAGAGAGTTAAGAAGTGGTCCACTGACTTCTACCAGAGCCTTCATGTTCATTCACCATGGAAACTTCTTAATCTCCCTTCTCTGTTCACAAAGGAAACCATGACAACAATAGTTTAGAGGAGGACCTGGCAGCCCCAGTACAATATCCAGGCTTCTAAACTTTGTAGGACTCAAAGTTGTTGTCTTTACATTTATAGGGTTATTAGTTACCATCTCCTGGGATGCGACAGGACTTCCCCAGTCTTAGTTCCTGTTCAAGCTGCCATCTAGAAATAGAGGAGAGGAAACAATAGTGATGTTGAGTGAACAAATGAGTGAGTCACTAAGAAACAGGCTGGAATGTTGTGTTCCATTGTCCTGTTGACACTGTTCACCCTCTCACCTGCCTTTGATGGAGTTCATTGAAAGAGGATGTGCTATCTAAACGAACAAGAAACATACCCCCAAGCCAATACATTCCAGTTGTAAAGAGTAAAGCAAAGTGTATTGGCCTGGGTAAGCATTTGGCCTGGTTAAGCATTTGGCCTGGTTAAGCTTTCAGGCTTCTAGCAGCAGTTCAGCTGAGACCCATCCTGGATGAGGACTCAGAGACTCCAGTCTGAGGAAGCAAGACCAGCTGAGGATCCGGCGAGGTGAGATAGCTGTGGCTTATTCTGTCTCTCTGACCTTCCAGTGTTCACCCCAATACCTGGCTGAGGTTTGATTTTATTAATAAGAACTTTTAAGATTCATGCTACAGCAAAGTAAAGTCTGTAGCTGTCTCACAGGGTTTAAGGTGTATTTTTTTGAATCAGACATTTTGAAGGTGAGGAAGGAACATGAGTGCTCTTCATGGAGACCTTTTGTTCTTGTGGTAATAGTACGTACCAAGTCAAAGAGATTTTTGGCATCTACACAGGTGGTGAGCTTTGTTAGATGAAACACAAGTCCATGTCGAAAATAGTCTTCCTGAATTTCTCTCCAGAGGAAACAGTGAATGAGTAAAGCATGAGGAGTTCTGGATGCTGACCTTTGAAACTCTCCCCAAAGCTGTGTGCCTGCTGACGAGAAGACGTGAAAAGTCATTTCGCGTATAATGAGATACCAAGTGGGCCTGTCTTCTCTTAAAACCTGGCATTTAGAAATACATTTACTTCTATTATGGACTGCCCTAACCTGCACAGGCTATTGCATATGACATATTACTGGAGCAGATGTTTTAGACAACACGCTGGCAGCAGGGCAGGCTAAGAATAAAGTTTATAGTTTTGTTTCTTCAATCTCAGACTCATACAATTGAGAAAGCTTTTAGATCTGGCAATCCATTGCAAATGTTGTATAAACTGCCTATTAATTTTATTCCTACTGTGCAGTGGAATTGTTTAATATGAAGAAAGGAGGGGGAGACAGAGATGAAGAGTATTTCCTTTCCTAAGACATCTTCTCACTTTAGCAAAATCTTTTTGTAGCCAATTTACCTCTGACCTTATGGGTGAAGAGGTGGGCTCAGAGACACACAAATATTTAGAGCCTGACATTTCCTGATACTAAAGTAAGGAAGGGAAAAAATTGAAAAGAAAGGCTGATGGAAATTTTTTAGTTTTACTCTTTTGAGCAGTTGTTCAGTTTGCTCCTAGATTACAGAAAAAGCAAGGGACTAGAAAATAACTGGTCTAGGGAAAGAGTTGAATTCATCTTACTGCTGTGACCTCTATTGCTATTTATATTATGAACTCAAAATAAGCTTGTTTAATATTTCGTTAAAATGCATTAAATATAAACATGCAGCATCATGTTACATAACACATTTGCAAGTCCATATTCACATCTGGGAGATTTCTGTATTCATGAAGGTATGACCTTCACACTCTGGTAGAAGATCATCACTTTATTCAATCCTATGGCATTTTATTCTGTTTATGTACCAGATGAAAACAGGACATGAATTTTATCATCTTGGTCAAACGTATTATCAATTGGAGAGGGCGTGGAATTGTCTCTGTTTCTAGAAGTACAGGTGGCTGTCCCAGTGACCCAGCAATGACCTCTCCAATTCTGCCTGTTCTTCAGCAATTGTCTTTGTGTCTTCAAAATTTGCCTTTCTTATACAAATTTGTGGAACAAAAAGTAGAAGAATGGAAAAGCATGATTTTGAGCTCCATAATTAATATGGAACATAAGTAAATGGTGAAACAAAGAAAACGTGGGACAGCAGGAAGGAAATTAGTGAAGAGCAAATTAAACGACAAAATACTGCCATTAACACAATGTAATCAGAAATTTGAACCACTTGAGATACACATGGAAGACTCATTAAAACAAGCATTCACAAGCTGCAGAGAGGACTCAGTGAGTCCAGTGCTGGCCTTGGGCACAAGGGCTCGAGTGATCACTAGAACCCACATGAAAAACCTGAGTGTAGTGGCACATACTTGTAACATACAGTGTTAGGGAGGCAGAATCAGGGGACTATTAATGTCACCAACCTGCCAGCCACTCCAAATAGGTGAGTGCCAGGCCCTAGGAGTTCCTGTCTCAAAAAATAAGGTGGGATGAATATACAAACACCCTCACATGTGTACATACACACACACATATGAACACAATACATACACAGACATGTGCACACATACACAACACACACACATACACACACATTCATGTACAGAGAGAGAGAGAGAGAGAGAGAGAGAGAGAGAGAGAGAGAGAGAGAGAAAGAGAGGGAGAGAGGAAGAGAGAGAGAAAAAGAATCCTCCTCCCCAAACAACACTGATTCTGGTCTACCAAACTTTGGGGTTTGAGTTCCTGATAAAAACAGCCACTTGAATACTTATTTTGTTTGTTTTAGGTGGTAGGACAAAAGCTGATGATTTGAATTTAGAAGCTATTTAATCATAGACTATGACAAAAAAAGAAATCAGTATTTTAAAATTACTTAGAAGTGGAATTCTGTGCCTAGTTGGACATAAGAAAATTTACTTAAATTGGTTTTACTTTTTGAATTTTATTTTAAAAATTGGAAATTTTTGGTATGCTACTGTATTAGTCAGAATTCTCTAGACGGGAAGAACACACACACACACACACACACACACACACACACACACACACACACACACACACGGTCAGTTTCTGTTAAAAATCACAGTAATAGCTGGATGACACCTGAAAGGCTGAGAAACTGGAAGTTGCTCCTTCCTTGAGGCTCAGTGGCTCATCAATCAAAGTCCCATTGTGGCTCTCTCACACTAGAGAGGCCAACAACAGGGTAGTTCCTGAGTCCATAAGGCAGGGTGCCTCAGTGGTCCAAATCTGGCACAGAGAGCTTAGAATGTTCCTGGAGAGTCGCTGGTCTTAGTCCATAATGGAAGCCTGGGATACTGGTTCTGATAACAGCGAAGGAAACCCCAGGAGCAGCTGAGGTGGAGGGGGGGGCGGAGTAACTTGAGATCAGGAGGAGTGGCCAATGAGAGCAGGAGCAATGGCCAAGAGCACAAAATGCCAGAATCTCCCTTCTTCCACAGCCCTCTCAGCTGCTACCAGAAGGAGCTGTCTCCAGCCAGGGTGGATTTCCCCACATTAAGGCAACCAGGACAGTTCTTCAGTTGAGAATCTACTCATGTAATTCTAATTTGTGGCAAGTTGACGTTAGAACCAACCGTACTAGGTACTTCCCATATTAACATAGTTACAAACTGGCATTTTTAAAATCTCAACCTTTTCTTCTTTCATTAAAAACGTGAGCTATGTTTTCCCTATTCATTATCAAAAAGAGAAAATCCAATGACTGTTCCCCTGGGAGGAGCTGCAGCAAATAGTATTATCAGGTTAGCACATTTTGATTTTCAGTTTATTAGCAGGAGTCAGCTGAAAAAAGAAAGTGGATGGGGCAAATTTCTGCTTCCTACAACTGAGCTTTCCTTTCCCACTAGTCCATAGTAGACAATGTAAAGGATTACATGCAACAGGAAGCAGAGAGAACAAGTAACAATGTCTTCTACCAGCTTATATTTGTCGTTACCACTCCACTGAGTAGTGGTGGACAAAGAGTTCTCTATTTGCATGAGACAATCCTTAACAGTATTCTGAGAAGAGGGGTGCATTTCATTTCGGTATGCAAAGTCCTCAATAGTATTTTTTTATTCTTCATTATTTTACTTTTAATTAGTATTTTATATTATAAAAATTGTATGAAAAATAGGAATATGATTTGATATTTAATCACCTTTGATATCCATGATAGTTTGTGTCACCATAACAGTATTCATAATCAAACTACAAACTACATTTTTTTCAGTACTTTATTCTCTACTTGTGCTTAGCTAGCTGGTTTTGATGAATGATTTTGGAGAGGTATTCATTGCTTTAATTACAGGTATTCTGGGAGAAGTCAAGTGGCCTCTCCCTAAGCCTTTTTGCTAGCTCTCATTTATTGCCTACAGCTTTTTATTTAATATCTTTTTAACTTTTTATTGATTCTTTGTGAATTTCATATCATGCTCCCCAGTTCCACTCATCTCCCAGTTCCTCCATATCTGCCCTCTGCCCTTGCAACCTCCCCCTTTAAAAGAAAACAAAAAATAAAAATGAAAATAAAAAAAAAGTTTGCTATGGAAGCTGAGGTTTGTCAGGTTGTGTCACCCAGTCCCCCCTTTTGCCAGAACAGCTTTACTCGTAAATGTTCATTGCAATGAGTCACTGGTCAGGTTCCAGGCCTCTGGCTTCTGCTACACCATCAATACTGGATCCTCACCGGGACTCCTCTCAGATATCCTGTTGTCCTTTGTCGTGGAGATCCTGCAGCTTTGATTCTGTGGGACCAGGTTCTGCCCCTTCACAAGATCCAGCAGTTGAGATGGGCCAACTCAAAGCAGGGATCTGGACCTAGGTGGTAGCTAAGTTGGTCGCCCACCCGCTCTCCTATGCCCATGCCACCAGGGCCAGCTCTCCCTATTTGCCCAGGTGACGGAAAGGGTCAGCTCTCCTGCTTGTAGTAGCTGATTAGGGGCAGAATCAGCTCTCCCACTTCATGCCAGGGGGATCGGCTGTGGCACCCACACCACTAGGGCCACCTCCACAGCATTGCCCAGACGGAGGTCAAGGGGTGCCAGCTTTCCCATGCTACCTAAGCAGGAGGCAGGGCTGGGCCAGCTCTCCAGGCTACCACAGGCGGTGAGGGGTGGGGCCATATTTCTCATGCTCATGCCCCCTTGTTCAGGACCAGCTGTACTTGCTTCCTAGGTGAGGTGTGGAGCCCTCTTCAAAGTGCTTTAACCAGCGAGGGGCATGACCATCTCTCCTATTCTTAGGGCCAGCTATCCTACCTGCCTTAGGTGGCTAGGGGTAGGGGATCATCTTTCTCGCAGGCACTGGTACCACAGCTTGGTGGACAAAGGGTGGGGTCAGTTCTTCCAGGCTCATACTCTGGGGGCCGTTGACCTGTGCCCCTGCCACCAGGGCCAGCTCTACTGTGCTGCCCAGGAGAGGTGCAGGATCCATTCTCCCAAGTGCTGCAGCTGGTGAAGGCGGGGAGGAGCGGGGGGTGGGGGGACGAGGAGGGAGAGTGGTGGGGGGAACTCTCCCACAGTGCCCAGGTTAGGGATATGACCGGCTCTCCCCCGGTTGCCTCATCAGGTGAGGGGCAGGGATAGCTCTGCACAGCCCTCAGACATGGCCCCAGGGACGTTCCCATGGCCTTTGGTGGTAACATGGACCACAGACAACAACCCAGACCAGTACTGCTGCAGGGCCACGGACTCAGACATGTCGGTCAGCAGCAGTACATGCTAGGGCATCTCCATGGCCTCAGGTGGCAGCTCAGGCTATTCACATCAGGCTGTTCCTCACCATCCTTGCATCTCCAGTTCCACCTCTCTTCATAGAGCACAAGCCATTTTGCTTCTCTCTCTACCATCTCGTCATCATGTACTTGGTCATCGTAGTGGCACCTGCCCCATGTGCCTGTGAGCAGAGGCATTTCAGGTGTCTTCTTTCTACCCAGGTGTCTTCCACCTTCCCGGTGCCCATGAGTGTCCTCCGCCTGCCCAGACTGAGCCTATTTAATATCTTGAACTCACACACATTATACATCAGTGCCCTCTCCAGTCTTACCATTTCATGCAAGGACTTAATTACACTGCATATCAGCAGAACCACAAGCAACTTGGATCCCAGCCTCTAGTTACTCTGTTACTCTTGTATCTTTGTAGTTAAAAGAGATAATAAATGGGAAACGTTAAGAGAACTCCATCCCATGAAGTTGGCTGAGGATCTCTGAGCAGTGTCACTGGGAGCCTGTGCTACAGTGACGCCTAAGCCCGATGTCCCCCATAGCTTCCTCTTCTGAATTATGATGATGAAGTTATTATTGCCATAGGCTTCAAATGTGTTTTAGTATATTAAATCACCTTCACAAGGGTTCCTTGCCCTGACACGTGTGACAATCAATACATAGCCCAGGCTAACCTATATTTGTGTGGCTCAGAATAGACTGGCCTTGGCCCGTATGTTTAATTTCAGTAAACTAAGTCTGAAGAGCTCATAAGTGAGGCTGTTACAGGAAATGGGGGTGAGGGTACAGGTTGCTGGGCTTTCTTCCTGTTGTTCCGAGTCATTTCTACATATTTGCTTCAGGCCTGGTTATAATCACTTTCAGCTGTATACCACCTAACAAGGCTATTCTCACACTGGAGATGACTAACACCTACCACCCTCCCACTTACTCCCCTCAGCTACCGTCACAGGATTGAGACTCCTGTGACCAGCTGACTTCTGGTAGGATGTAGAATGTACTCTGGCAGAAGATGATTAGGCCAATAAAGCAGGGAAGCCAGAGAGACCTAAACACATGGCTGCAACATCCACTTCATCACTTTGGATCTGAACTGCTCTTAACCTTGCTTGGAGATGCTGGAAGTTGTATTTGGTCATTTAAAAAAAGAGAAATGGTTACTAACTCAAAAAAAAAAAAGTTGATTGAGCATCAGATAAACGCTTCTTTGTTTTTATTGAAACAAAAGCAAAACATCTAATAAGAAATATTGTTTAATATCACCACAAAATATTTTTATTGCTACATTATGCTTCAGATCATTGGTTTGGTGTGAAAAGGGCCCCCCAGTAAAGAACAATGTGATTGCCTGAGAGAGACCACCTTAGTGAATGGTTAAAATGTACTCTGAGGGAATAATCATGATTTAAATGCAATTAATTTGACTAACTGCATTTTACATTAAATACATAGTGATAGTCTGTTTAAATATTAGAGCTTTATTTTTAAAAATATGTGCATATATTCCTTATTCTTTTATATTTTCAATGGGATTGGAAGGTCATGGTTCAAAATTATAAAAGAAAATCATTTCTAAGAAATAATATTCAATGAAAAAGACTTTTAAATAAATGCCAAGGCCAAGAGAGTCTCAAGACAGACTTTCTGCAGAGAGAGCAGAGTGGAGGCATGGGACCAGCAAGCCTCTTCCTGTGTCATTCAGGTGGTAGGTGATTTTGTCTCTGAATGTACAAAGACGTTATTCTGTCACCAGACACTGGCTCTATATGGACCCTGTCAATTTGAGTGCCAAAGGGAAGAAATTACTTAACAAATAAGATTCGTTGCTTATAGTGTGAGATATTACAGAAAAATCGTTTAAAATGTCTGGATCATCAGTAGGATGCTGAATATTTGTCTGTGGTTCCAGTAACTAGTGATATCAAAGAAGATGATCACTTTAACCTAGGAGCTTGAGATCAGCCTGGGAAACACAGGGAGACATTACAGCCAAAAAGAAAATCTAAACTATTTGTCTATCAATTTGTAACCCAGTACTCTGACACTAATTTGTTGAAATGTGTTTGCCACATGCAAAGCTCTTACAATTCATACTAAGCTCATAAATTCACTGTAGTCTGTTACAATCTAAAACATTACCCCTGCCTCTCTCCATAGTTTGCTTAGCAACCTAGCAAGGCATAATTAAATCTACAATAATGAAGACAGGTCATAACAGTAACTGAGAGAACAGGATGAAAAATCAATAGTAAGAATACAAAAGACTTGAATCGTATGATTAACATTTAGGCAAACACATCTAAAAATTTGCACACAATAATACAGAATATATATTTTCATGTGCAATGTAGTTTTTATAAAATGACTACATCCTAGACAAAAAGCAGTTTTCAGTAAAACTGGAAAGCTTTGATTGTGGATGTTGCGGCATGTCACAGTATAGTCTGCAGTTAAAGCAGTCTTTAGAGGAAAATACATAGTAGTAACTTCACATAAAAAGGATTATTGGATGAAAACTCACTTTTTCTATTAGCTATTTAAAGATGATAGGAGAACAGGAAAGTGAATCTCAGTGACATTTAAGAGAACAAGAGAAGGACAGAGTCAATGTTGGGCAACCCTGGCCACAGTGCAATGTCCTTTCCATATTTGGGCAGAACTCAAACTTTCCATTTAAATTCCTTGTGCAAGATCTTATCTCATTGACGCAAGGGGGTTACTGTACTACTTCGCTCCTTCCTGGCAATACCCTATGTCCATGAATGCAGCTCTAAAGTCCTTTGCTCTCACTCAGATCACACAACAACAATACTTTGTTGTCCCTAGCTGTTGATTACTGTCCTTTATAATCTTATTCTCTCTCTCTAAGTACACAGGTTAGTAAACCCTATTTGGTGGTACAGTAGCTCTTCTTGGGGCTTAATTGGCAACTTTTATCCATTTGTACTTTCACAATAAATTAATCCCCACAGGATCCATCTGAACTTTAATTTACAAACTCTGCCTATTGGCACTAGGCCAACACATTTATGAATGACAAAGCTCTGTGGGATTCTTATTCATGAGCTGACTTCTCAATGCGTCGAATAACAAATCCATATGCTGCTTCTGCAATGAGTAATTTTGGTATAAGTATAATTTCTTCTGATAACACTGGAAAAATAAAAGTAGCACGTGGAGAGCCCCAGAGAAGAGAATTTCAGTGACAATAATGTCCTCACACTCAGAAAGGTACCAGTTGGTATAAAGGACACTGAACTTTGAAGGATCCCCAAGAGCTGATGAGTGTGCAGGTGGATAAAAGGCACATGTTACCTCCAAATTCACAGAGTCTCAGTTGTGGACATGAATAAATAATGCAATAATTTAGATTGAGACAGTGTTTTTCACAGAACGCAGTGTTCAAATTGAAATAGAATATACAAATGAGGCCCAAATAATGTAGAGTGATATGGGCACCATTGCTCCTGAGAGGGACAATTACTTTAATGGGACCTCTAAATCTCTATCTAATATTTGTTCTGGTCATTTGTGCTCCCAAGTTCTGCTTGCAAGCAGTTTAAAAAAAGTCCCTACATCTTGATTATTAAAACTTTTATCAAGCTAGGTAATCCAAATACCACTCATAGAACCAGCTTAAACTTGAATGTAAAATGCTTCCATTCATTTCATAAAAGTAAATCTTTTTAAGCATCCTATAATCCCAATAGAGCCAGTTTTGAACCTTGCATCCATCTTCTCACATCATTGTTTACCCCATCTCACTTTGCATCTTTTGCAAACTTGAGATGACACATCCTTTGTACAGTATCTAGCAGACTGACATGAGGATTATTCATTATGCAATGAGAAAACAAACACTCTTTAGTCCGAACTGTAAACATGATGTGACCCATTCTGTCAAATAGAT
This sequence comes from Peromyscus attwateri, assembly GCA_902168425.1. Taxonomy (NCBI): domain Eukaryota; kingdom Metazoa; phylum Chordata; class Mammalia; order Rodentia; family Cricetidae; genus Peromyscus; species Peromyscus attwateri. Next base: position 27,896 of record CABHPP010094231.1, read on the forward strand.
TTAGAAGAGTCTCCTCTATCACCACAGCAACTAGACTGGAGATGTTAGCTAAGATAACACAGAGGACAGCAAGGGCTCGTCTTCTGCTGATTAGGTAGGGAGACAAAGTGCCTTACCCTAATGGGCATCCCACCCCAGTGAGATGAGTTGCCAGAGCAGGTCCTCCACATCATAGGTAAGAAGGCCTGGGACAGGAATCACTCTGAGAAAGTTGCAGCTCTAAGGGAGCAGACCTTGTGTGAAGTCTTGAAACCAAGTAGTTGTGGGCCTCAGAATAAACAATAACATTATGCGGAGTTCAGCCCCCAAGAGTCTAGCAGAGGACACACAGAGATGGCTGCCTGGATTTGAGGCATGCTCAGCAGAGTCAGAAGGAATATGAACTCCAGGTCAGAGCAGAATAAATCATAGTTCATTTATTCTAGTTTACCAATGTGGCAAATCAATACAGTGACTTATTAAAAGCATGGAATTCATTAGGTTATTTAGTATACAACCTACATTTTGAAGCTCCAATTGGAGAAGCATGCATGCAGGACCTCACAGTCTTTCCAACAGTGCATTTCTGGAGTGAAGCTTTGGTTTCATTCTTGCTGATGTTGTAATGCCTCTCAAATGAATAGTCTCAGACTTTCCTTTGGTCAGTGACTCTTTGTGCTAAGTGGTCACAACTCAAATGACTGATAATTTGTTTTAATATTTATATTTAATATTTTAATTATGCCAGATGACATTTTTCATCCTTTATAACTTTTCCCCCAGAACTGTTTTACTGTTAGTGACCTAATTCTCTATCTATTCTTAAAAACTCTTTGACTTTTATAATCTCAGGTGAATTTCTGCAGGCCATTGGGATATGATGCTTTACAAACTACTATTTACTAAAACCAAATAATTAATTTCTTACAGCTTTTTTACTAAATTGATTTCATTTCATTCCCAAACATTCTTTGTACAATTTTATCTATCCATCTTACCCCTTTCCTTTCTTTTTTGACAAGTCTTCAATATTGCTCTACCTCTGTCTTCCTCTCTCTTTTTCTCTCTCAGTGTTTACCAGGATGCTAAAATGAAAAAGAATCTCAATAAATACTTAATAGTTTATCTTGTCACTCAACAATATCACAAAGCAACTGTCTTGAGGATGCTGGAGAAATGTCAGATATCTTTGGCTTGTCATCCTACCATCTGCTCCTCACTACAGCTTGTTTTGAACCTTTGCCTAGGCACATAGATGATTCACTTTCTCATGGTGCTGATGACATTTTCCCAAAGTGTTAAAGCTCAAGTGTGTGGTTAATCAATTCTTGGATCATACAACCATTTGAGACTGAGGACTCTTTCTACAGAATCCATGTGTCCTTTGTGGGGCTCTAGGCTCAGGTCTTCAGTGTGTCAAAGGCTCCTGACATGCTGGAGTGTGATGGTTAGAATGTTGCCAGGTCTTCTTTGGTAGTGAGAGGACCTTCACCCAGAGCATTTGCTTCTCTTGTTAGCCAACTGTTCAGGGCCTGTGTAAGAATTAACTCTTTTTCAAGGATTTACAAGACTTTTGAGAAAAGTAGACTAATGTTATGCTAAAGACACAGAAAGCCAAAATTCCCATCAAAATTTCATCAACAAGTCATTCATTCTGAAAATTCCAATGAATGGAAAACTCTAGAGAACATTCAACACCATCTGAATGAGATAATTAAATGCTGGAGTTGGAAGGGAACTTAGAAATAACTTAGCACCTCCCTTCAACTTAACTTGCAGGGGGCATGAGACCCAGAGAGACTGAGTGATATGCTCAAAAGCAGTTCTGTAAGTAAGTTGTCACATCAGAACTACACTCCAACACTGTGACAGCAAGCCTAGACAAGATTTCTTTGGAGGGACTTGCGCATCCTCACAGGCTGTTCTTAGCAAATACTCTACACTGGTTAGAAAGAGGCAGGAAAAGGTGGCATTAAAATCAATGAGAAAGTTCTGGTGGCAATATGGACTTTTATAAGCAAAATACTGTACTGGCTCCATGAAGGAACTTTCCATATTTCTTTTAAGTGGTGAAGCTAGAGACTTAGTAGGATTTCAAAGAATGGCGATTGATGTGACTGATGATGATTGGGGTGGAAGGGGTAAAAGGGGTGAAAATGGTGAGGCTAACTACTGGAGGACATACATGAAGATTCTAAGGGTCAAGGTAGAGGTTAACAAGGTTATTCTGTCATCAGGAAGAAAGTGTTTTCACCTTTCAGTTATGATGGATTTATAGCCAAGGGGTAAAGGAAATACTGCTATAAAGAACAACTTCTGTGGAAACATCTGTATTTCTCAAAGGGCAACTCACTGAAGACAACATCTCTTGATCCTGGGTTGAATCTGATGTAGCTTCTATATTGCCATGATCCTACTTGACAGGTATACCCTTGGGTAGTGGTTCTTGTTGCAAGAGTGTGATTATACATAGAATGATTTTCGTTGTTGTCTTTGCTTCTCTGAATCTGTTTCTAAGAGGTCACTTGTGAAGAAGTGATGGAACAATACTGAATTGTGCAATCCTGGATCATTGCAGACTGGCTTTGCTATTTATAGGCTTGTGAGACAGTCTACCCTTTCAGTGTATATAGCTTGTCCCACTTGCCACCATTTTATTTCTTCTCCAACAGCTAAGAAATTTGCCCTTCCGTTTTGTATACCTCTCCCCGAACAAATGCAGGGCCACTGCCAGAGCAGCATGCAGCGACTTTCAGAAGTTTGCTTCTCTTGAACATGCATAACAAGTCAGCCACTTTCAAAAGCCATGCTTTGAAAAAAAAAGATTACTTCTAATGAAAAGAACTCTACATTTGCCATCTATTAAAAAAATGCAGGCACACAGAGCTTGGAGCAAAAAGACAGGACAGAATAAACCAGCATTGTGTTGAATCATAAAAAATGCTAGGAGGAAAAAGGCACAAAAGACGCCGTATTGAAGAAGGATATAAGGTCACAGTGGAGGGAAAAAAGTGAACTACAGTGATAAGAGAAGGTAGAATGTAATTGTGTGTACCGGAGGGTAGGCACTGCAGAATCCTAAACCTCAGAATTACTAACAATCAGCTCTTGAAGAACACTAATACTTTTGAGTGTGGAGCACTGCAAGTCAGGGGATCAGAGAAATGTAAAGGAAGTGAATTTATATCACTGAATATCGTCTGCATAATTGAACATACTGTTATAAAAGGAACCATTATTTAACTTAGAAAATGCAGAGTTTTGCAATTGAATGAACAATCAGGTAGAAAATTTTGTAAAAAAAAAGTGTTGAAAAGTGATAAAAGAAAAGCATTATTGTTATCTCTTTATTCTGACTGTCACATCTGACTTCCCTCTGCAGCATTTATGCAGCATGGCCTTCTTTCTCTCATCTTTGGGGTCAATCAATCCATGTTAATTGTTGAATTATGCATGTGTTCTGTGGAGCCGTTTTCTAGCCATGACACTAAATGGACAGGCTGAGCCTAATACAGGTAGTACATTTTTGTCTTTTCTTCTCTGAGATTTGAGATAATTCTTCTCTAGATACTTAAGGGTTAATCGAGCTTAAGATTTGTGTAAATTGAGGTATGGTGTAGCCAGTCTTCTAAGGGGAATGCACAGATAGAGGAAGTGCTATATTTGTGGCTGTTTTCTGGCAGAAGTGTGTGTCTAGATTCCATACTCCAGGAGTGCTTGCATCTGTTTGCATCTTCTGGCAATGCTTTTTTTACCCTGAATCTGAGGGTCTATTTGTGAAACTCCTCTCTGTTCCTCACAACAGCTCCTTTACTGGACTCTGAAGTGACACCCTGCGTCTTCCTTCCTAGATGGCACTAGGGGCAAGGGTCCTAGCTCTTTGAAATGTCTGCAGTGTAGGCCTGTCTAAGAAGCTATTGCGCACATGGAAAGTTCCACAGGAGTTTGATATAAAGAAAACCTGCCCTCTGGGAAGTAACAGGTAACTGGGTATAGCTCACTTCTTACTTCTTATGACAAAAATCAAAGCAACAAATTCCTCACCCGAGCACCCCATTTGCTCAAGTTGGTGTCTGTAAGTACCCATGTCTTCAGATGGTACCCATTCTGGCATATCCTGAAATAGATGTTCCTTAGTAGGGGATAATTAAGTAATTATGCATAGTCAAATTCAAGTGTGAATGCTCTTTGCTTCCAGGGAGTATTCCTGGAGGCCTGATCCTTCATGTGAGATGAGATGGAATGTCATCTATTATTCCTCAGGGCTTGTTGGTTCATTCCTCCTGGTCTTTGGCAGCACCCTACTTTTTATTTTTAATGAAAGTTTACATCAGCACCCACTTAAGAGGTTGCATCTCCTGTGCAAAGACACAAACAAAGTCTCCGCTTCACCAGCTCATCTCCCATAGTGAGCACTTCATCTTCATAGATGTGGAAAAGCTTCTAGTTCATCCTTTCTTCTCAGTCTGCTCCAGTCCCCCACCCCTATATCTGTCTGTACTCTCCTGCTCAGATTGCTCCTACCTAGGCCACCACTCTCTGTTGTCAGTTTCTGGGTCACTTTTTCTTCCCTGACATCCTAGCAGCAGATGACTCAGGTGACACAGCCTTCCTCTTGGCATCATTTTCTGCACACCATGCTTTGTTGTATTTCCTTCTCTCCACAGCTGGCTCCTCCCTCTCATCCTGCCCCCTCTCCTCTTCTCTCCTCTTCATTTTCTTGTTCTCCTTCTTTTCCTCCTCCTCCTCCCCCCATTCCCTCCTCATTCTTCTTCCTTTTCTACATCCTCTTACCCATTTTCCAGTGAGTGGGACAGGTGTCAAGCTTAGGATCTTGGGCATTATAGGCAAATATTCTACCACTGATACTCAATTTTAGTCCCAAAGCTTTCTCAAACATTTCTTTCTTTCAGAGCTGGAGGTTGGGCCATGAATTCAGGGCCTCACTCATATTTAGCTAATGGAGGGAAATGATGTAATTATATTTTCACTAAGAAAACACTTTTGGGAACCCAATCACCAAGCTGGGATACCTCACCCAACTTTGATGCAGGGGGAGGAGCTTGGTCCTGTCTCAGCTAGATGTGCCATGCTTTGTTGACTCCTATAGGAGGCCCGCCCCTTTCTGAATGGAGATGGAGGAGGAGTGGATGAGGGCACGGGTAGAAGGGAGGTGTGGAGAGTGAGTGGGAGGAGAGGAAGGAGGAGAAAATGTGGTTTGTATGTAAAATAAATGGAAAAAAAAACAAGAAAATGTCCCATAACTTCTACCAAAAATGAAGTTAGAGGGCTCTTTCCATTCATATCAAAGTTTCCCTTTTGCCTCTCTGACTTCAGCCCATCTCCACTCCAGCTGCTGGCAATAAATGATCTGATTTTGTCCCTCTAGGTCTCCATTTTCTGGAGTATTTCCTCTGTAGGTTATATCATAAGATATAGCTTTTGTTGTTGTTGTTCATTTACCACATTTCGCTTCTGAGAGTCATCCATTGTCATACCTATCAGCAACTCATTAACTTCCACTCCATGGATTTGCCACAATACATTATCCCATTCCAGCTGATAGACATTTGAGTTGTAAGGAGTTTTGAGGATTATGAAGGAATCTATTGTAATATTTACATACAGTTATTTATGAATATACATATATATTCCTTTTTCTTAGGTAATACTGATGGCCTTTTCAAGAGCAAAAAATTAAACTTCTATAAATGTTATTAATATTTTAAAATATTTTAATAAAATTTTTTATCAAATTTTGTTTTTTTTATGATTTATATCTACTGTTTTCTAAAAAGAACGTTGACTAAACCAGGGTCATAAATTGTCTTTCCATGGCCTTCTTACGGTTTTACAAATGACCTATGATCAACTTCAAGTAATTGTTGTAGTGGACTTAAGGAGTTTGAGATCTTTACTCTCTCCTCCCTCCCTTCTCTCTTTCCCTTCTTCCTTCTCTCTCCCCTCTTCCTCTGTCCCCTCTCTCCTTTCCTCTCTCCCTCCCTCAGTCCTTCCTTCTATCCTTTTCTATCCTTTCCCATCTTCTTTCTCTCCCTCTTCCCCTTTCACTGGTGTACAGAGCCCTCCTCTGACCTGTCCTCAGGTTGTTTGTCCTTCATCGGTTTTCTCTGTCCTCTGCCTCTGCTTTCTTCTCTCTGGCTTCCTCAGATCTCCTGCTTATGTATCTGCCTGCCACTTGTCTAACATATTAGTTGTCATATCTGTAACCTCTATGCTAACCTCATACCTTCTGTTCTCTTCTTGGTATAACTTTGCATATGCATGTAAAATTTATATTGCACTCTGTGTATATTGTGTTACATTAATCTTAAAGTGGTTCAAATTAGATGTTCTCACGAATAAAACAGAACTTAAATTTTCATTTTAAATTCACATTTCAATGAAATTTCATTTCATCACTACTTCACATAATATAATTTCCATGTCTGTATTAGACTAAATTTTTAAAATACTACTGAATTAATTTATTTATCCACTAAATTGCTATTGTATTTTTTTGATCTACGTGTTATGTAGATGGTCAAGTCTTTACTTGGAAAGTAAAGGAAAGGAAAGGAAAGTAAATTTCTTCTGCTCCAGTCTTTAAATCTCTTTCTCCTCTCTTCCCTCCCCTTTTTCTCACCCCTTTATTTTACTGCTGCAGTGTCATCAGTTCAGTGTTGAGTGAGAGCAGTGATAACAGACCTCCTGACACTGTTCTCCATCCTCAGAGGAAGATGCTCAGCACATCATCACTTTCTATGCAGGTGAAGTCATCTGACATCAGTTGCCACATCAGCTCTCTCCTTGGGCAAAGATTTTTTACTCCTGTTCTCACATATCAATAATTTGTTTTTAATTTCATTGTTTTAAAATTCTGTTAACTCTTGAGATAGTCATATGAATTTCCTTTTCCTTCTATTGATATAGAAATTAAATTTTTTTTTTCTCAATAGATGAGCCAATCTTCACTTCTGGGATTTGCCTGCTCTTCATGTATTTTGTACTTTATATGTAATACTAGAACAATTTTGTAAACCTTTTGTTCATAAATTTTATAACTATGCTTGTCATTGACATTGTTCTGTATTTTCCGATTTTGGTGATTTATTTACATTGTTTGGGAAATTTTGAGAGTATCTAATTTGTTTTATAATTACATTGAAGGTAAAGTATATATTTCATGACTTTAGTAGTCATTTAATTTATTATTATTTTACAGCCCACAAGATAATGTTTTTGAGAGACTGTTTCAATGTAGAGTTGGAAGGATTCATGTTGTTACTATTGGTTAAATTAGCCTATACCTATACATATTAATGAGATTACACTGGTTGAAGTTTTAGGTTTTGGCTTTACTCCTTTTTGACAGTTTTGTCTATAATTCTTGCATTATTTTCCGAGAAGGGGTACAAAATCTTGCAACTGCAGCTGAGGGTCTGTCTCATTCACTTTCCTTTCCTATTGATTTCTGTCTTGTGTATTAGGTTCTCTTCAGCTATACACACTTAAAATTAGTTTGTTTTCTTCTAACTCAGCATTCCCATCATCTTCTTCTTACAAGTGATTTTTGATGTAGAATCCTCTACTTGGACAGATATTGCCATCATCTGTTCAGTTCCCGCAGTTAGAAGCTATGAAGAAGGTCCTGCCCTTCATCCCCAGCCAGTCACTTATTCTCGTAATTTATGTTCCACATATCTTCCTCACTGCCACATTCTTTAGGAACAGAGGTAAGTAAGTTCAGTTAAGTCATCATCAGTGAGGACACTGGAACCAACCCAAAGCAAATGCATTAGTTTTAGTTCTTTAGCTTTGGTTAGATTTTATATTTTAGCAAGCTCAGATGCCAGGTAGAACAAGCAGCAGTCCACACCTCAGAGGACCACCTTAACACCAAGGAGATAATGTACTTGAACAGCTTATTACAGAAACTTCCATGTATTAATTATTCATCAAATGATCATTGACTATTACAAATACATTCTCTAGTTATACCTTTCAGGGGTTAGTAGATTATAGCTATTATCATTTCAATTTTATAACTAAGAACGTAGAAACTTTGTGAGAAACTAAATAAGCTGATATTATACAGCCAGGAATTTCACTTCATTCCACCCATTTCAAAACTCCAGCTTTAGCTCTGGTGTTAAATTTAAAGCTTTACTCTTGAGAAAAACAAGTGACAATATTTAAGGGGCAAAAGTGTGTCACAATTCAATTGTAAAATGTCTATTATCACACTGAAGAGAAAATTCAGTAATATTTAAGTGACAAATAGCTTTTCTTAATACTGAAGAGTATAATAAATTTTTTCAAGGTGAACTTCTGAGAATGCTGAAATTTTTAAAGTATAATCCTATTGTTACCATGCTCATAGTATATGTATCAATGGACTTAATATGACTACTTATTGTAAATAGACAGTCTACAGTATCTATCACATGCTCATTCACTCAAGTTTGAGAAGGGATTGAGAGAAGCAGTTGCTTCCATCACACTACCCACCATGTAAACACAGTGTGTGTGGAGTCTTGGTGTGATTAGTACTTCACCAGGATCAAGGAAACAGATTTTTGTGGACCCAGTTCAGAAGTATTTTCTTTATTGTCTCGCACTCTTCTAAACATTAGATTCCCTTTACCCATCTTTCTTCAGCTTTCCCAAGATTTATTCTGTGTTGAATCTACTCTACGTCAATCATTTGGAATTGTTGAACTTCCTGGGAGAGGTGAAAAGATAGTCTTCTTCAGAGGAGAATGAATTCTGATCCAGCTCCTCAGTGCTTGCTTTCACTTCCTAACTTTACCTTTTCGCTCTTAGCTGCTACACTTCTAAGCCATTCATGTTTTCTAAGTTTGAGTTCTCCATCTGTCAACAATTTCTCTCCATGATTTAGTAAATGCCACTGCTTCTATTCAACAGCCTCCTGCAAACCTGTGCTGTTTGCTTTGCTTTCTCTTTACCCTAGTCACAACGAGCCTCCTCTTCTATTCATCTGGTTTTCTTAGATAGCCTTTAGAGTTTCCTGAAGAGGAGGTAGAATTCAGGTATGTTTTCCTAGATTGCAATTCTTTTTGACTTTCATAGAAGATGAACTAAACCGACTAAAATGATTTTCCGTTTGACACAGAGAATGTGCAATAATGGGTCAGAAGGGAGAATGCTTATGAAAGCAAAGTTCAGCACCACATAGTAAGAAATCAAACAGAGAACAGGTTGTGGTAGTTTGAAAGAAAATGGCCCCAAAGGGGAATGGCACTATTAGGAGGTGTGACCTTGTTGGAGGAAGTGTGTCACTGTGGGAATGGACTTTAAGGTCTCTTTTCTCAAGCTTCACTCAGTGTGACAGTCAGTGGACTTCCTGTTGCCTCTGTATCAAGATGTAAGACTCTCAGCTCCAGCACCAAATGTGCCTGCACACTTCCATGCTTCCTGTCATGAGAATAATGGACTGAATCTTTGAAACATTAAGGAAGACCCTTCAATGAAATGTTTTCATTTATAAGAGTTGCCATGATCATGGTGTCTCTTCACAGAAATAAAAACCCAAACTAAGATAAGGAGTAACGTTAAGAGTTACTAGAACAGTATTGGCTTATAACTTACTAGTGGAGAGTTGCACTTAGATATCTCCCTCTCTGTCTACTTAGCCATTGTTTGTCCACATTAGATGAAGCTTCTGGATGCAAAGGTAAGGCCGTCTAGTTAATCTGAGATTTTCATGAAGCTGGCTTAGATTTCCCCTGTAAGTGTTTTGAGGCGGTCTTCCTGGTTTCTCATACATCTTGCTATGATGATACTCCATGAACTATTCTGTTCAGACAGGTTACATGAATAGCAGCCATTGCTATGACTGTCACATGGAGACTCCAGTGTTCCAGCAAATACTCCAAATCACTGCTTACCTACTCTAGACCGATACAATAGGGTTATGCAACTTCCAGAAAGCAGTGCAGAGGAAATAGTACAGATAGCTGAAAATTACCTGGCTAATTTCAAGCCACTTAGACAGTTAATAAAATATAAGAAATGTTCCAGCTTACTCAAACATACCTGAAGTGATAAAGCTCACATCATCAGAGGAACATACTTTTTTTCATTAAACAGCATGCACAGTAATTAATAAATCTGGTGAGTCAATATTTAATTACTAATGTACTTGGATGCATCTAATCAAATTTTGTTTTATTCAATTAATTTTGCATATCTCAATGTATTTAATACAGGGAAAACACCTGTGTGATCAATTATGAAAGAAATATCCATGCTGTAGGGACGTATGGTTGTGGGTAGCTGGTAGCCAAATGATCATATTTCTTGAAAAGACTTACCATAAAAATAATACCTTAAGTCTAATCATTGAGGGCATATTGGAAATGGCTTTAAATGTTATATCCATATTTGGAAATGAATTCAAAACTGTCTTAGTACATGTCAATATAACTATATAGCTTTAATAAAATTGAAAAAAAATTTGAATTACAATAGGCCACTCATGCAGAATAATTCATGCACAATACTGGTCTCCAATTGGAGACTGATTTAATACTCATGTTAATGAAGTGCCAAGAAGAAAGTGAATAATACAGTGAGTTTCCTTTTCAGCAACGTTCAGAAGAGGTTTTTTTTTTTTTTTTTTTTTTATATATAACAGAACTTTTTAAGAAATTTCCATTGGAGTGTCTCTGGAGAGTATGAGAAGAGTGAAGGGAGATGTAGAGAGATAAAGATGAGGAAGTGGGAGAGAAATGATTATCTCTCTCTGCTGAATAAACACTTTCTTGTTTATCATTAAGTTATAATGACTAAATGTGAAAATGAAACCCACCTTGTACATCCCTGAATAGTATGCTAACAATGGAAATGACAAATGCTGAGATGTTCTGCAAGTGTGTCAGTGTTATTGACCTATGTGTCTTTGCTTTGAACTTAAACAAATACTGTGCCCAATGCACCAAGTTTGATGAGCCACGATACTCAACTCATAAAAATAATAAAAATGTGTTTTATCATTGCAGTTCAACATATTTTCAAACTGATAATGATGACAGGAAAGCATCATCTCCAGGGACTGAACTAATTCAGTAGGTGTAGTTGTTCTAATTTCACAACCATTTTTATTGCAAAAAAAAAAATCTGTAGAACTATATACATGATGCTTTACCTATTTGACACTGGCTTATTTGAAAAATCCCCCTGTTTGTTGCAACTGTAAAGAAAACCCCAATTTGATACCTATAGAGTATTTACAGAGCAAAGGTAGAGCCTGGGCAGAATGATCAGTCATTGAATAAGGAATATTATAAGTGCTATGTATTTCAGAAGGATCTTCTCACTGTTGCTGAGTTGAGAAGTATACCAGGGGTCCTCTCTCACTCTTAATCTACTTAGAAATCTAAGAAGGGCAGCCCTTCCTCTGCCAGTGTTTGTGGAGTGTCTTTCTGTGCCTGTCTCTGGACATTAGTTTGTCAATTTGTCTCAAGAACAATAAGAATGAAACTATGGTGATATTTTTCTTTTATACCAAAATGTTAATTGTATGTTAATAAATAAAGTTGCCTGGGGGTCAGAGCTATTAGCAAGCCATAGGAAAGCAGGGCAGTGGTGGTGTATGTTTGTGATCACAGCACTTGGTAGACAGAGCTAGGTAAGTCTCTGTGTGTTCAGAGATACAGCCAGCATTGGATACACATGCCTTTAATCTCATTACCAACCATAGAACACCTGGAGGTCTATACAGACAGGCCGTAATGAGGCAGTCCTGTGGTTGGGTTTACAACCAATGAGAAGGCAGAACAGAGACTATATAAAGACTTTAACACAGGAAGTACCGGCTCCTTCGGAGAGGTAGGACCACTGCAGGAGGAAGGGTAAGGTTTTGGCTCTTAGCTCTGACCTCTTGGCTTTCTTCTTTGCATTGGTTCTGTGTTTCTTATTTATAAGTCGGTTCGTTACATCTACATGAAACTTTTGCAATTAATCTTTGGAAAACAAAAAAAAATACTATTTCTATAAAGTTGTGTTTGAGCTTGCCTTATGCCAGAATCCTCTCATTCCTGTGACATTAGCATATTTAAATTAACATTTTTCTAATGAGCCTTTCTGGGGGGGGGAATCTTCACAGCTCTGGTGCCTGTTTCATGATTAAGTGAGTGAATTTGGGAAACTATATCCTTGAAACATGTTCCTTTGCTTCAACTTACTGCTTGTTTTCAACTTTAAAGTGCTACTCTGGCCAGACTTTGTTCTCTAAGCAAAACCCAACAACACACCTTTCTATTTTTCACTTTGGTGATATAACCTCATAAATCCTTCTCGCCTGCTTTGGAGATTTCACTTGGTTCAACAGATTCACATTGGATGCCAGTTTTCCCATGAAGCTCTTTTTGCCTCCCAGTCAGAAACAATGACCTTTTCCTCTGAATCTCAATGGCAACATCTATACCTCTCAAATTATAGAAACCAATGTGTTTCTCTCTAGGTTCGTAGTAATCATGAATGAACCTGAATTATCATATAGTTTTGAAGCATTTTATTATAGAGAATGAATTCAAGCAAGGTATCCTGGGATCAAATGGATACCTTAGAAGATATTAGTAGAATGAGTTTGGGCAAGTTTAAAAAGCATTGTGAAACTCTGTTTCTCATCTCTTATGGGGGGTATTACAATGAGAAAGAGTGATATCCTTCATAGGTCAGAGTTATAAATAATTTTATTATATTGCATATTTCCATATATTTACTGCTGAGCTTCTAAAGCAGTAGTTCTCAACCTGTGGGTCATGACCTCCACAGGGTAGCATATTGGATATCCTGCATACCAGATATTTACATTACAATTCATAATGATAGCAAAATCAGTTGTGAAGTAACAACAAAATAATTTTATGGTTGGGAGTCACCACAACATGATGAACTGTATTAAAGGGTCACATTAGGAAGGATGAGAACCACTGCTCTAGATGCTAGGACAATAAATTATTTATTCTTGTGTGTAAACCATGTTATCTCAAAATATATTTGCTGACTAAATGTATGAATCTTTCATGTGAAAGTGAATGCTTTGGTTTAAAATTTCTATATTTTATTTTCTATCAAGCTGTGAAAAGTTAAAATTTTTTGATTGATTCATGCTTATTTAGTCATCCATAAATATTTACTGAGCATTTACATGCAAATATGATAGTAGAGCCAATGGATGACAAATTGCGCAAAC
>CABHPP010094232.1:0-10003 GCA_902168425.1 Peromyscus attwateri
ACACACACACACACACACACACACACACACACACACACACACACAGTGCTGGTACTTAATTTAGGCCAGCTGGGTCTATACAGTGAGTCCCAAGTCAATTAAGAGAGCCTATCTCAAAAACAAACCAAAACAAACAAACAAACAAACAAAAAACCAGAAACCAGTCAGCTACCTGCTATGTAGCCACCAACCAACTGAAACCTATCTCAATTCTGCTACTGTATTACAAGTAGCCACAAACATTGAAAATGTATATTTGCATCAGTAAAGCTTTATTTATAAAAACGGTTAGCTCGGCTATAAATTGTAGTTTTCTGGTCTGTTCTATCCCCCATCAAGATCTTGTAACACAGCTGCGACTTTATCTTCTTTCTCCTACAATGAGGAGAAAAGTGCCTGTTTCAATGAGACTTAAGTGCTATGCTAGCACCCCCCTCCGCCTCACATAATGATTTCCTTTTTATTTTTTGTACATTGGTGCTTTGCTTGCATGTCTGTATGAGAGTGTCGGATACTCTGGAACTTCAGTTCCAGACAGTTGTGAGCTGCCATGTGAGTGCTTGGAATTGAACCAGGGTCTTCTGGAAAAGCAGCCAGTCTTCTTACCTCTGAACCTTCAGCCCCGTTTCATAAGGGGCTTTCCATCCAAACCTCTGTAATATATGGTGGAGGAGGTAAGAAAGCATATGGGACATGGGAAAGAGAATCTCTTCAATGCCAAGAAGGTCTGGCACTAAATTTCCAATTCCTGATGGACAGAAGTTTGTCAAATGAACAAACTCAATGTTCTATTCTAGGTACTAGTAGGTTCCCTCATGCACTATAGTCTTTACTCCTTTTAAAGCTGCCAGCTTATGAGATGACCTCCTTGCTTACTGGAAGAAGAAATTAGTATATTTTGCAAGATAATAATAATCAGCTGGGGGGTGGTGGCTTACGCCTTTAATCCCAGCACTCGGAGGCAGAGCCAGGTGGATCTCTGTGAGTTCGAGGCCAGCCTGGGCTACCAAGTTAGTTCCAGGAATACACAGAGAAACTCTGTCCAAAACATAAAATAAAATAAAATAAAATAAAAAGAATCAAATGCCCATTTTGTTTTTTGAGACCGGCGCTAATGTAGATCAGGTTGGCCTTGAATTCACTATAAAGCCGATGATGACTGAATTTCACCTCTATGTCCCAGGACTGCAGGTATGCAGCGCCAGAGCTGACTTCCCAGATCTACTCCTGTGGGTGTATTATTGTGTGTTTTGATAAGGTTTGTGCACTTGTGGAGAGAGATAGTCAATCTCGGGTACTGTTCCTCAGAGTCAAATGGAATTGGAACTGAATAAGAAGACTGAGATGGCTAGCCAGCAAGCCTCAGGGATCTCTCTGCCTGTTTCTGCCTCCCTGGCACCAATATTACAAAAGTGTGTGTACTACCATGCCTGGTTTTTTAGTTTGTTTTTTCAGAGACAGGGTTTCCTGTGTAGCCCTGGCTGGCCCCCAACTCAGAGATCCACCTGCCTCAGCCTCTAAGTGCTAGGATTAAAGGCATTCACTACTGATGCCTGTCATGCCTGTCTCTTTTTGACATGGGTTCCTAGAGATCAAGCTCAGGTCCACATACCTGCCAGGTAGGCACTTTTCCAACTGAGCGCTCTCTCTAGCCCCCAAAGTCCCAAATCCGATTCTTGATTTTGAAAAATTAAGCATTCTTTTCTGGACCCTTTGTATTTATACAAGTAAAATACAAACATTATCTCAGTAAACACATTTCAGATAATGCCTAAGGCTCTCTTGAATATCTTTTGGCTACCCCTAATAGTAGGTGGTTCACGTCCTCAGAGACTTTAGGAAGATCTCAGAACAGACAAATGCTTTGGACATGCACCATGGCTACAGGTCAGGAGATGGCTCAGCTGCACTTCTGTTAGAGAGCAGAGCTCACAACAGACCTACTAGGTAATTGCTCAGTCTTGGCTGAGCGAGCCCAGAAGCAGCCTTTGGGATGAAGTCTCAGGATCTATGGATGGCAAAGAGTTGATTTCCTTAATAAAGGCATTCTGAAAAGAGTTGTCAGTTTTGATCAAATGTCTTATGTTCCTTGAAGAAAAAGTGCTAAATAAGCTACTGTGTCAACAATACCTCCATGTCAGATAGGACACCCAAGCACAGAAATGTAACAGGAAAGGGGGCAGCACTAATCTGATCTTGATTGGTCTGAAACTAACTTAACAAACTATTGTGTTTTTGTCAGATGGTAACTGGTCAGCACAGGGAACACTGCTTTGAAATGATTTTAAGAAGCAGAACAGTGTAGAAGGAATCTTAAAAGTTCTTACTAATAAAACAAACCCGGAGCCAGGTATTGGGGTGAACACTGGAAGATCAGAGAGACAGAACAAGCCACAGCTAACCTCACCTGGCCAACTTCTCAGCTGGTCTTGTTTCCTCAGACTGGAAGCCTCTGAGTCCTCATCCAGAATGAATCTCAGCTGAACTGTGCTGCTAGAAGCCTGAAAGCTTAACCAGCCAAATGCTTAACCAGGCCAAATGCTTCTAGTTTCTGGTCTCCACACCTTATATATCTTTCTGCTTTCTACTACCACTCCCTGGGATTAAAGGCTCGCTTTCTGGGATTAAAGGCGTGTGTCACCGTGCCTGGCTGTTTCCAATGTGGCCTTGAACTCACAGAGATCCAGAGGGATTTCTACCTCTGGAGTGCTAGGATTAAAGGTGTGAGTGCCACCATTTTCTAGCCTCTGTATCTAGTGGCTGTTCTCTGACCCCAGATAAATTTATTAGAGTCCACAATATTTTGGGGAACACAATACTATCAAAGAACAGGATTTAAGAATTGGAAAGGGCCAAAGATCCAATATTAACCACAGTTACTATCTGACAAACTGGTATGTGCAAGGCAGCTGTGCTTCACTCTGACATTCTGCAACATCCCACCCTCCTGGTGTCTTTTATCTCATTATCTGAGAGGGTCTCATAGAGCCCAGGTTAGTCTCGAACTTCTTAGGTATCGAAGGTGTAGGCTTACAGAGGTGTACCACTACCTGGGGTTCACTCTGTGCTTTCTCTCTCCTTTTTTTTTTTTTTTTTAGATAGGGTTTCAATGTAGTTCAGGTTGGACTCAAACTGAGGGTGACCTTGAATTTCTGATTCCCCCTGCCTCTATCTTCCAAGTGCTAGGATTACAGACAAATGTCACCATGCCAGGCTCAGGCTGGTATTTTTTATATTTTACTTTTTTACAACTCTTGGTTGTACACACCACTGCCACTATCATTTTGAAGATAAGGAAGCTGATGCTTAGAGAGACTGAAGTATGTGCTCCAGTAATCTGGGAACTGAGTGGTAGTTCGAACCCCAAGCAGAAAGAATACTTCATATGCTTAGTTTCATTCATTCTCTTCTCCATTATGCTCCAATACTGTAGGAACTGAGGAAAAACCAGGCTACATTCTTGAGTTAAGAAGACAAAGTCCAGCATTAGGTGATTATTACTTGTGATTTTGGGCAATCTTGCCAATAAGCTGGGCTGTAATTTTCTTGCTTATACAATAAGAGAGCTAGACAAATCTGAGTTTGTGATACTAGTGTGGGGCATGCTCACAAAACCCACCAGCACGCCGGGCGGCTGTGGTACACACCTTTAATCCCAGTACTTGGGAGGCAGAGCCAGGTGGATCTCTGTGAGTTCGAGACCAGCCTGGTCTACAGAGCTAGATCCAGGACAGGCACCAAAACTACACAGAGAAACCCTATCTCAAAACAAAAAACAAAAAACAAAAAAACAAAAACAAAAAAACAACAGCAGCAGCAGCAGCAGCAGCAGCAGCAGCAGCAGCAGCAGCAGCAGCAGCACAATAACAAAACCCCACTAGCACGGTATGGTTAGGGCCAAAAGACCAGCTACAATATTCTAGGTAAGGACGGCAGTGGGGAGGCGGAACGGCAGGAAAGAGAAGGATCTGACTGTGGATCCTCAGCACCCATATCAAAGCTGGGGATGGCCTCGAACACCTGTGTTCCCAGCACTGGGGAACAGAGGCGGGAGGGCTGCTGGGGCTTGGTGGCCAGCCAGCAAAGCTAAAAAATGGCATGCTCTAAGTTCAATGAGAGACACCCAATAGAGTAAGCAGAGTACTAGAGCAGAACACTCAATGTTCTCCTCTTGGCTTCTACAACTACACACACAAACCCCCACCAAGCCCACTCACAAGCATCTACCACACACACAAATTAATTTTTTTCAATTAAGAGAGAGAGAGAGAGAGAGAGAGAGAGAGAGAGAGAGAGAAAAAGAAAGAGAAGGAGGAGGAGGAGGAGGAGGAGGAGGAGGAGGAGGAGAAGAAGAAGAAGAAGAAGAAGAAGAAGAAGAAGAAGAAGAAGAAGAAGAAGAAGAAGACGGCGGCGGCATCCAAGCAGCAGGAAATATTGGACATATTCATTAGTCCTAGGAGTTTACCACATGGTAAATGTTTTTTTTATTTTTTTAAATTGGAAATAAGGGTTTAAAAGTCTCCAAAAGCTGCCGCCCACCCCACCCCTGTTGCAGCGGACAGATACTATCCTATCTCATGACCTTTCTGGCTTGGGACACACCTCTGTTTTCTACTCTATAAAAGCCAGTTTTCCAGGTCTTGATTCACAAAAGGCTGATGATGTCTGGGTGTTGTGTTGGACCTTCAGTGTGCTAACAAGTCAGGTCTTCCTCAATCTAAGCCCCTACTTTTTCCCAGCAGTGACACTGCCTTTGGCATTTCAGAAACCCATGTTCTTACAATGCTACCAAAAGAACCCATCTAATAAGTATTTCTTGAGAGAGGAGGGGTTGCCAAGAGAACTGTAGAAATGTCTCTTTAGTAGAAAGCTTCTTCCCTGGGTTTGCTCTTCTCCAAGTATAAGCCTGCTGAGAGATGGGAGGCGAGGATCAGCCCACTCAATGCCCTTGCCAGTTCCAAGGAAGCAGCAGGGCCAGAAGAATTTCCTCACGTGTTTCCAACGTGTTTCATGAATTTTATTGCTCATCTACCATGCAGATCAAAAGCGCTGGAGCAGGTCCAACTATTTCACACAGAATCTCACACTCCAGGCTGGCTACAGCCCCGAAAGCCTTCAGTTCTTCACTTGAAATACTGCCCAATGTTATTTTGGGATGTGACCTGATAGAGGAAGCCCATAGGGACTCCATGACGATAACTGTTCCAGCTGTGATTGGTTGCCCAGCCCTAGAGTGTGCCAGCATGGGTCTGTCAGGCTCTGCTGACAAACAGAATTCAGCAGCTGACACCTTCTCTTCACACCACAACAAAACCGAGCCTGAAATCGCAGTCCATACCTCATGGTGGAGGTTGGGGGCTGTGCTCTTGGGGGGGGGGGGGGATTACAAGATCCATCATGAGCCAGCTGCCTGGTGAAGCAGTTAGCTACCAGTTCAGGGTTAAAGAGAGCAGGAAGATGATCTCCCAACAGAACTATGCAAGGATGATGAGCACAGCCATCATCTGCTCATGGAGTTCTTGCATCTACTTAGTTGTGAGGAGGAGATTTGACCCGGCTTTGTGCTGTTACTGGCAGGCAACACATTTATTGATCAACAGAACTCGCTAAGGGCTGAGGACACTGCTCACTTGCATTTCTTGTGAGGCCTTGGGCTTGATACTCAATGTGGAGAGGAGGAAGGAGAGAGAGCCAGGTAAATCTACCTTGTATGGGTATCCACAGCCACACACTCTGAATGATCCTTATTAGAAAAGACTGAGTCCTAGTGCTTGCTTCAGCAGCACATGTACTAGAAAAGTCTCAACTCTTAACAAAAATAAGCAAATCTACACTGGCAGTTTGTCAGTTCTCCCCACCCCAGCCCAGTGACAGACATGCAGAGACACAGCAGGGAACTGTTCCCATGCTGCAGAATGGGAGAAATCCTCAAGAGCACTGGAGAAATGTAGAAAACCACCTCACAGGGCAGAAGCCAAGAGGGAGGCAACAGATTCAACCAACTCAGGAAAAAGGACAATTCATTACTTAAAACAAATAGATCTGGGAGATTTAAGCCTGGTGGTGCACTATTACTTGAGGTAGAGTTCAAGGCCAATCTAACCTACAAAGTGAAACACTGTCTCGAAAAGATGGCTTTTTTGTTGTTGACCACCTTAAAAACAAAACAAAAAAACCCCTTTCTTAGCACCATGCTTATTTAACAAGGGTAGCAGTGAGAAGAGATCACTTCTACCAAACATTCTAGAACAGACAAGCTGGTATTGGATACAAAGCCAGGAATGAATCCAAACACAGAACAGGGTGCCCCTTAATTCTTAGTCTAGTCCTCTGCTGGAGATTCACACCAACTTTGTTCTAATCCTATTATCAACCAAAAGGATATGGCTTAGATAGAGAAATCAAGATATTCCTGTTGCTCCTTGCTCAGCTCTGCAGAGATCCTTTCAAACTATAGGAAAAAGTGGGCCTTGTATAGGGACCCCATCCCCAAGCTAAAAGATGGGAAGGCTCCTTCCTGAGTGAAGGAAAGCCACTTAAATAAGCTTCAACTTCCTCCCTCCCCAAGCAGGTCACACAAACACTCCAGCAACAGGGCAACAGAGGACTCCTTGAAACAAACCAAGTCAGTTCACTTTTTCCTCACCAAACCAGAGAACAAGGATGAAGACCAATTGCTTTAAATGTGTTATAGCTGTAACAACTTTAAATTTTTGCCTTGGGAACTTCAAAACTAAATGCAGTAAGTAGTCCTAACCTCACAGTCCTAACTACTCAAAAGGCTAAAGAAGGAATACTCAAGTCCAAGGCCAGTATTGCCAATATAAAGAAATCTCTATTTCAGAAACAAAACAACAAAACCCAGTTTTATACTCCTAAGATATGCTGGCCATTCTGTTAAGAGTATCTTGAGCGTGTGGCGGTGGCACACGCCTTTAATCCCAGCACTTGGGAGGCAGAGGCAGGCGGATCTCTGTGAGTTCGAGGCCAGCCTGGTCTATAGAGCGAGAGCCAGGACAGGTCCCAAAACTACAGAGAAACCCTGTCTCGAAAAACAAACTAACAAACAACGAGTATCTTATTGTTTTCTTCTGAGATACAGAGTTTCACTGTGTAGTTATGCTGGTCTAAAACTCTTATATAGCTCAGATTGGCCTCAAACCAACAGTCCTCCTGCCTCAGCCTCTCAAGTGCTGGGAGTATAGGATATATAGGAGATGCCGCGCATGGCTTTACAACATCTACTTTAAATTAAGACCATAGGACAACTTCCGGGCCCATCACTTTCACTATAAAGGTGAGGTTCTTACTCATTCCTCCCCGCACCGGGAAGCTGAGGACCAGGGACCTTGTGCTTGCTACTTGACAAGTGCTACCACTGAGCTAAAGCCCCAACCCTTAGTTCTCCACCCCCACCCCCAATGGGTTTCTCTGTGTAGCTCTGGCTGTCCTGGAACTCGCTCTGTAGACCAGGCTGGCCTGGAACTCACTTTCCCTACTGCCTGAGTGCTGGGATTAAGGGCGTGCACCACCACAACCCAGCCCCATTCTACCTTTTACACTTGGAACTTTGGACAGGTATTGCCATCCACAGCAGTGACTGTCCCATCTAAAAAATTAGAAGTACATGGCCCCTACAACTTAGAGGAAGATGTTGCTAGAGTTGTAGCAAAGCAAGAAAGGAATGTCTGAAAGCAGACTCTTGGGAGGCAGGGCTGTTATTACTGGAGAAACTTCATCCTAACTGTAAAAACATAAAATAAAAACCTGCTGCTCTAACTCAGCTCAGCACAATCTCCAGGTAGGTCTGTCAAGGTGGAGGCTGAGGGTGTTGCTGAGGTGAGAGACTGCTGGGCTGCTTACATTCCTGTGCTCAGGCGCTCCTGGCTACAGGAACTTGGCTACTGCAGCAGCCATTGATTTTGCATGGGTCGATATCTCGTTCCCACAGATCTTCTCAGTCGGAGGTTTAATCACATTGAATGTTTCTACTCAACATCTCTACGTGTACCCCCACCCCCACAAAACACTAAACACAATGAGTTGGCAAAGGAGAGATGAGAGGATGCTCCCCATACCTGTTCTTATCCCCAGAAAAATTCCACATACCATCTCACAGGAGGTAAATGCAAACAGGAAGGAACCAAAGTCATAGGGAGCAGTCCCCAGAAGCTCCAAGTAAAGACCCACAATTAGGAGAATCTTCTAATTCAGTGCCTAGAATTCCTATATGGACCAACCTAAAAATGGGGAGATTTAAAGGAACTCCTAACAGGGCAATAATTGGTTGAAATGTTACTCTCCAGTCTGTTATGGTCCTGATGTTACTTGGCCACCTCGACCTCCCTATATACATGGGTCCTGTCCCCCTCACAGGCTTCTCATGTGGACAAGAGAGAAGAAACATCTTTTCAACTTAATAACTACCTCTTGGCCAAAATCATCTATGGCATCCAGGCAGATCTGTGAGTTTAAAGGCCAGCCTGGGCTACAAAGTGAGTCCCAGGCCAGCCAGGGCTGTTACACAGAGAAACCTTGTATCCCCAAAACAAAAAACAAAAAACAAACAAACAAAAAACCCAACAAAAAACAAAAACAAAATCTACGCGTCTCTTGAATCCTTAGTTAATCAATAGCTAACAGACTTAGATCTGACTGGGGTGGGGTGTGGAGGTTACAAGGGTCAGGCCTGGGCCTGGGTTGGAGGAGTGGATATCTATGGAGTGGGTGTTCTGATCCCAGCAGGAACAAGAGCATTACAAGTGACAGAAAAGGCAAGGACCGGCAGCTGCTGTTCTCCAGGTCAAGCCGTTAGGAAGGCCAAGCACACAAAGCCTGCTCCATCAACAGCGTCAATGTCAGCCCAGAACTTGACAGGAAAAGGAGAGAAGGAGAGTAGTATGAGAAGTGTAACAGGGAAGACTCTATTCCATTCTCTGACTCTCCCCTCAGAACCACAGCAACCAGAAAGCAGGAAAGGTCAGCTGGGGAAGGCTAAGTTGGCAATGTGCTGAACATGAACTGGAATTAGGGACTGATGGCCTCCAGTTTGTAAACTTCTCAATTTATATTAGCCAGAGATCTTCACTACCACAGTCTAGATAAAAGTCTAAATATCTGGGTAGAACAAGTAGACGACCTGGTAATGGAAAATAGACAAGATTGTGAAAGGCAGAAAAGGCAGCCACCAACCTCGGTGTCCTTTAAAAAAACAGGACAACAATGCGGAGAGCCTTTGCCAAGTTCTAGAAGACAATGTGGGGGGGGGGGGGAATCCAAACATTCTTACTGCTTTCTATCAACACCGTTTCTTTTATTTGAAACCTGGTTTCTCTCCTGTCCCCTAAATACTGGGAAATTACTTTAACCCACCTCAATAGACAACATTCAGAATCTCTTCTATGTCAAGGCTGGCCTTACATGACAGGTCTGCTGATTCTCAAGCTTTCAATCCCTAGGTTCCCACCTTTGAAAAGGCATGGCTTCTTAGCGTCCTTGGACAATGTCAAATGGGAAGGAGGCTACCAACTTGGAGGTAGCCTCTACTTCATGGTAATCAAAGATTATGTCACAATACTTGTCAATTCCATGCTGGTGCCATGTGAGGAAGACGGAACAGGTTTAGGCCACAGGAGTTGATGGACAGCACCAGAATATGTACTGAGTGGGCTCAACACAGTTTACAGCTGGACACCAAGTGTCTTAGAAAAGGAAAAAAGATGACTCCACACCGAGGCTCTTTCCATCTGGACTAAGTCTGACTGATTCTAAGCTTAGCTAAAGGGAGCCCCCGGTGGTTTCTCTACAGAGAAGGTATTTCTAGGTAGACTTGGCTTATTTTCAAAGGGCCAACCACTCCACCCCACCCCTGACAAACAAAAGTAACTTGGTAACCAGGCATTTCAGGGTTGGTCTTCTGGTTTGGGTTGGTAGTCTCTGCAGAATGTTATAAAAGCTTAAAGGAGGGAATGGGAAGGAAGAAACGAGGGGAGAAGGAAACCAG
>CABHPP010094235.1:0-10222 GCA_902168425.1 Peromyscus attwateri
CTGGCAAACACCTCCAAGCTTCAGTCGCTGACTACTCTGCTCCAGACGACTGTGAGCTCCGGACGTGCTGAAAGCTGATGCAGACCAGCCCAGACCAGCTTTTCAACTTTCTGGGCCCCCTTTCCCCTCGACAACTGCGCCCCAATGCCAGCTTGAAGCAGTTCGAAAAAAGAAAACATCGTCCTTGTTCCCCTCCCCGAAATGTTAGATCAAAAGGGAATTTCTTGTCATAGGGAACCTAAGATAAAATAATAACTGGTCCTCATTCTCATTTCCAAGTCCCTTTAGGATAAGGAACTCTATCAGCCATCACAGGGCCTTTTGCCCTTGTGCTTATACTTTATGTCTGGGTACTACTAAACTGGGGATGCTAAAATTCCAATATCCACCCCAAACCCCCGATCACATGGACTTGGTCCATTCTTTATAGTAAGGAGGGGGAATTTGTTAGAGACAGCTGTATCACTTTCCCTGAGTTATCAAAACTTCGTAAATTCAGATACCTGGCACAGCGGTCTTCAGGATTTACAATTAGATAAGACCTCCTGAAACATGTATTAATCAACCCATGACAGAGGCCTGGTACTGGCCAGACTCCGGGATTTACGACTAGATAAACCTTCTAAACAGATGCTAATCAGCTAGCTGCAGGGCCTGGGAGCAAAGTGACCTCACCCTGACCCCCTTAGGAATGCCCACTCTTCTCTCCTCGCTCTCTCTGCTCCCCTCCCCGCCTGAAAACTGCCTATAAAGCCTCAGCATCATTTTCAATAAACGAAGCCTTGACACTCTCAGATTGGCTCTGTGTTTCATTTGTGCTCGGCTTCGTTCCTCTCCCTCCCGTGTCTTTCAGGTGATTCTCGGCCCGAGACCCATGAATAACTAGACCCTGCTGGGCGGGGAGAGACATTGTTTAGGTTTTCATCACTTGTATATATTGTATATAGTTATTGTACTTTTGTATATAGTTTTTCTTATATTAGTTACAACTTTCCTTTTTTTTCTTTTTATTAAATTAGAAAGGGGAAATATAGTGGTATTCTATTTGTACTGAAATGTGATTTTATTTGTATGTTAATAAATAAAGTTGCTTAGGGGTCAGAGCTATTAGCAAGCCATAGCGAAAGCCAGGGCGGTGGTGGTGCACGCCTTTAATCCCAGCACTTGGTAAGCAGAGCTAGGTAGATCTCTGTGTGTTCAAGGATACAGCCAGCATTGGAGGCACACGCCCTTGATCTCAATACCAACCATAGAAGACTCGGGAGGTCTGGACAGAGAGACTGTGACGAGACAGCCACGTAGTTAGTTTATAACCAATGAGTAGGAAGAACCAGAACTCTTTATAAATCAGACGCACAGGAAGTAACTCCCTTTTTCGGAGAGCTCTCTTGGCGGGAGAAGCTAGCTGGTGGAGAACGGGTAAGCTTCTGGCTCTGACCTCTTGGGCTTTCACCTTTACATTGGCTCTGTGTTTCTTATTTAATAAGGCGGTCGGTTACATCTACAGGTGTCTGCACAGAGTAGACAGGAACTCGGTGTTTTCCAAACAGAAAACCCAGAGGGCAAAGGAGCTGAGGAATATATAAAGGGGCGGTTTTAACGACGGCTTGTGGAAGTGAAGCTGGTGGAAGTGAAGAGGAGACTTTGGAGGGAAGGGGAAGATAACTGCATCAGAGAGTCTGGAGTTCCCAAGGAAGACATGGTGGAGTTGGAGACTTAAGAGACATGGAAACACCGGAAGTCACAGTCAGAATATGGTGTGTGGTGCTTTGATTGTGAAGGGTTTACATTTATTGATTGTGACAGATGAGTAGCACAGGTTGCTCATGGTGACTAGGAGAGGGTGAGGTTAAGACCACCAGAAGAAGAGAGTCCACGGAACCCAGTCAGAGTGCTGCAAGGGTGATGATGCGTTCACGCTGAGACAGCAAGGCTGTAAACAGCAGGTACCTGACACCAGGGGAAGTGACGGTGGGCGATCCTATGGTGATGACAATGACCAATAACGGGTGAGATGATCTGATGAAGTGTCATTCAAAAAAGGATGTTCCTGGGATGAGGGGTAGAGTAAGGTCCAGGTGTGGCAATGGGCAGCCAGGTGTACCAGCTTCAACCCCAGGACCAGTGCTGTGAACATCGTCAGGGGCAAAAGCTGTCCTAGTTGAGAGGGCTACTAGGCAGCTGTGTCCTTAGGGGGCTCCTCCTCAGAAAAAGGAAAGAGTGAACCACAGGATTTTACTGAAGGGCGTGTTCTAGCTAATGGAGTGGGAAGTACTGGAGATGAAGAAAGCTGGTGTGAGGATGGACTGGGGTACTTGGTAGGGCCCTGAAGCATCAGATGCAGTTTCTAAGTGGCTGTGAAGACACTGTTTCCCCTGGGGCTGACAGAGAAGACTCCTAACATGATGGTGTGAGGATTCTGTGAGCTGAGACAGGAGAAACAGGCAGTGTGGTACTGGGCTGTGGGAGTCCAGCTCCAACCTTTCCCACCTCTTGAAGGGCTCTTAGGAGGAGGAGAAAGGTATAAGAAAATATTAGATAGAAAGAGAGACCTAGCCAACGAGAAGAAAGACAGAAACACAGGATTGCTTCCGGAGGGCCTGGATCAATATTCAGCAGCTTCGAAGGTTTATTCAAAAGGCTTTTTATAACATGCCAAGGGGAGAGGCAAAAGACCTCCCCCTTGCAAGATCAAAGCACACTGTATAGCCAAGTGTAGACCCTTCCAAACACCTGGTAAACATGTCTGTGGTCAAATCATCTCCTTATGCAGCCCTGTTGGGTAAAGCAAGCTCAGATTCTCTGGCCCTGAGTAAGTTCTCACTAGGAAGCCTCTGTGGTCTCCACACCGGGCATGCAGGACACACACCGGGCATGCAGGACACACACCGGGCATGCAGGACACATACCGGGCATGCAGGACACACACCGGGCATGCAGGACACACACAGGGCTCTAGAGCTAACACAGGACTCCAGGTTGCATCTGCCCTAGTGCATTTCCTTGTACATACATCTCACCTGCTTGACGGATGTGCATGCTAAGATTTAACATGCATGGCTGAGTTTTTATCATTATAACTGAAATCATCTGACAGATGTGAAATGGTCGGTAAGAACCCAAGTCTGGTGCTCATTATTACAGTGAAAATTGAAAAGCTTTATTCCATGGTTTTGCTTTCATTCATACAATTAATGGTTTCATTCTCCTTCACCGTATCAGTAAGCCCATGTTGCTACAAAGCTCATCAAGGTAGAGCTATTTCAACACTTGTACTTTATTGGTTTTTGTTTTATTTTGTTTGTTTGTTTGTTTTTTTGCAAAAAGCAAGCTGAAGTAGGGATTCCAGGTAAATCACTTAATACAGCAAGTGACAAGAAGTGGCCAACATTGTAATACTCCGGAGCTTGCAGGGAACCTCCGCATGGATATGTACCTAGCTTGGTGTAGCTCTTCCAGTACCTCTTTGAATGGAGCTACAAACGCCTGTGTTGGATTCACTCCTGGAGCTTCACTCTGTGAAGCCCTTGGGTGCACAGTGCAAGCAGAGGACAGAAGCTTGGAGCGTGGGGATGGGGCAGAGTTCTGATGACTCACACTCTGATGTAGGACCCTGGGCGTGGGTTACTGCTTCCACACCAGACAGCGCTGATGAAGGCCTCTGTGGACACTTTGGTTTCCCACCTGGATTTTAGTTTACTTGGTTTGCAGCTGCTGACATTGTAAGGGGCTCAGCACAGCGACACATCTGTGAAGTTCCAGATTACCGTGCTTGATGATCTTTTTAACAGGTCCTTTGTCGGAGTCAGAGGCTTGCTGAGGGAGGGACAGAGCTGCGTTTCAAGAAAACAATTCCAGGACTGTTTGGGAAACTCAGGTGTCACACCCACTAATTCTGCAAGTACATTTAAGTAGCTGTGGTGTGCCAGGCTCTGGGAATACAGATCTAGATAAAACAGCCTGTGCATGCAAGTTACATGCAACCAAATAAAGACCACAAGGTGCTGGAACTGCCCTGGGACAGAGCTGGGCGTGCCACTGACCTACAGACAGCAGGGACTTTCAAGGGGGAGGCAGAGCATGAGCTGAGACCTGCAGATGAGCAGAAGCTAGAGGGGCTGAGGCAGGTACAAGACATAGCAGGGGTGAACATTCTAGAGAGAGAGGCTTTCAAAGCCCTGCTGGGAGAGGGCATCCAGCCCTGTGTAAGCTGTGCAAGATGTTGGTGACTCTGATCAGGGCCTGGTCATGTGCATGGACTGTGTATTGCTCAGCACATCATGTTTGCTCCTGTGTAGAGGAGCCCACATACTCCTGAAATCTACCCAGAGCAAGGATGCTGCTCTGTTTTCTGTTGTGGAGTTCTCAGCAGGGCCTCTCCGTAGTGCCCTGGCCTGCTGCTGGTACTGCAGTGATACCAAACCTGGATGCACCTTACCCAGTCCCTGCAGCCACATCTGTCCCTCCTTGACCTCCTCTTTGTCCTGGCAGCTCTTTATTGTGCATGCATGCACTTGCACACACACAAACATACACACACACACACACACACACACACACACACACACACACCACTGTGCAAACACTCTCCTCTAGTAAACATATGTCTCCACTCTCTGACAGAATGCTTTCTCTAAGCTGTGACTGAGGATATCTGGTTGGATTGTAAGTTGAAACAAGAAACTCCCGAAGGGTCCTCTCTCCCCACAGCCTGCCTCCACCTGGGGTTGGCCTAGGCAGGATTGGTTTGAATTGCATGGCTTGGCTGTGTCGCCCAAAGCTCACATCTTGGAAACTTAACTCCCAGTGCAGCAACATTAGGGCCTGATAAGAAGTAACTAAGTCAGGAGACCCTGACCTGGTGACTGGACTAGAGTCATTATCGGGGGGAGCGAGTTCATTATGACAAGAGCTAAAGGTGAATACAAGATGAATTCTCTCATCTTTTGAATTTTCCTGTACTTCCACCTCCCACTGTGGGATAAAGCAGGAAAAGACTCTCACTAGATGCAGACGCCTAAACATTGGACTTCCCCACCTTAAGTTAATTTCTTTCCTTTATAATTCATCCAATCTGTAATATTCTACTACAGACATATACAAGAGACTAAGAGAAACAGAGTATTAAGAGGTGCAGTTATTGCAAGTGTCGTTACTATTAGTTATCACTTACTGAATGCTTACCACGTGCCAAGCCTTGGGCTGCCATACTTATTCAGCTTGTCACATTCTCCTGGGAAACCTGGGGTATAGATCCTATTGACCTTTCAGTTTCCTGGCTGGGGAACTGAAGTCTAGAGACTTGATTACAGCCAGGATTCAAACTCAGGTGTTAGTATCCTAGTGCAGGTGAGGACTCATCCGGGAATAGCACTGACTGGCCCAGCTCGTGCTAAACCCAGCACCCTCTGAGGCAGAGGAGGGAGGAAGGTGCAGGGTCCTCACAGGTGAAAAGGAAGTGAACGATGAGGGCCTGGTGCTAGGGCAGCAGTGCCAGGACTAAGTCAGGGCCCTGTGTTAACAGACCCGGGGGAGGCCGGGAGGTGAGGCTGGAGGAGCTGATGGGTGAGTTTACTTCATACTTGGTTTAGTAGGGTGTGCATTGACCTGTGTGACAGATGGAAGTTGTCCCTAAGGAAATGAGATGTTTTTATTTTTCCCAAGGTCCCAAGTCTCCCATGAAACTGCCATGGTTGTGCTCCCAAACCCTGCCCACCACCCTGAAGGGCAGGGGAAAGGTAGAGTTAGATGATACTCTGCCCACTGCGTTCACTCCCCACACCTTTTGTGATCTCATGACTCACCCTTTCTCTGTAATGAGTCCCCGCCCACCCACATCCTGTCTGCATGGTGAAAGTTATGGGACTCAGCAGGTAAGCAAGAGGCTTGCAGAGTCCCCTGCAGTGGCTCAGAGGACCTTCAGCTCATTCCTCAGGACACAGAGACACAGCCTGGCACAGTGTGGCAACATCACCTATGCCAGCTCAGTCCCAGAGGAGTCCCAGTCACAGCACATGGCTTCCAACAAGCACAGTTCTGGGGTCTCTTTGTCCTGTTGTAACTGAGACAGACGATAGAGTTGCAGATGCTGCCAGGTAAAAGTGCCCCCTCCTGGCTCCTTCCGCAGCTTCCAGCCATTAAGCATACCCAAGCCACATGCACCCACACGCTCTATCACAGAAGACTGGCAGCTTCTCTCATTCATTCATTTAATCGTCAGAGGTGAATTATGGGTCTATGGTGCAGGCACTAGCTGGGACCCCAAGACATCATGGAGAGTGGGCCAGGCATGTCTTTCCCGTGTGAGGCTCCTGGCCCAAAGCCAATGATGCCAGTGGGAGCCCTGGGCTGAGTTAGATGGTGGGCTCTCTTGCTTGTGAAATTGGAGCTCAAGTCTACACTCAGCCTGTAGTAATCCTTGGAAAAATGTTTCCTTTCCAACAAACACTATTGGTAAGATGTAGAAACTGGGTAAGAATGTGCTACCCCAAAGGCTGAGTGACTTCCAGGAACCTCCCCTTGGAAAGTGTGTGCTCACTGAGCTGTCTCGCACTGGAGCTACAAGGGGGAGTGAGGTGGTTACACTGGTAGATGATTTTAATATATGTGATGAGTGTTAAAGAGCCTCTAAGTACTCATGCCGTGCCAGGGGCTGCGCTAAGTCTTTGAGATGCAACCATAGGCAAAGCAAGTAGCCACTACTCTTGTGGAGCTTGCATTTCATGGGGGGGTGGGGGGCTGGAGGGGGGGGGGGGGGGGGGACAGAGGAGGAAGGCTGCCTAGGGAGGTCACTGTTTTATCCAGATGGTGAAGCAGGAGCTCCCTGAGGAGGTGGTTTTGAATGAAGAGTGAAGGGGGGGGGGCAGCGATGCAAATTTGTGATATGTTCCTGATGGTCTCCAGAGAAGAGGGCAGAGCAAAAAGGGAGAGTGTCAGGAGTTGGTGAGGAAGAGCTAGGGGGCAGTGACTGGGGCAAAGTGATCAAAGGAAGAGTTGAGGCCAGGGGAGCAGCCGTGAGCAGATGGCTTCTGAGGACTGTCCTCTTCTTCCTCTAGGGAGATGGAAGTCATTGGAAGACCTCGGGCACCATCTGATTCATGCACTGAAAAGATCAGTCTGGTTGCTAGGATGGAGTGAATTGCAAGGAGCAGGAGCAGAAGCAGAAGAACCAATTAGGGTGTTATTCCGGCCACCTAGAGGAGAGGTGAAGGTGGCCAGGGCCAGGAAAAGTAGTCCAGGAGTTAGGGCGTGTAGAGCTCCGGAAGTCTGTGCATGATGCTCTGAGAGTTTGCTGATGGATTGGATATGGCGCATAGGGAAAGGAGAGTCAAGGTGACTCTGAGGCTTGGGGCTTCAGCAGCACTTAGCAACCCCCTTCCAGTCTCAGAAGAAGCCCCCTCCTTTCCCACTGACACCAACTGAGGGTGGGAATGACAATTTGGGGGTTCCAACCTAGGCCTGGGGACACCAGGCCTTCTCCTTTATCCCCCCCCCCCCGAGTGGCTGATTGCTTCCAAGAGAATGATGTGCCCTAGGTCTTGGGGCAGGATAGAAAGGTGGGGAGATCTAGGGGACATGAAAATAGAGCAAGAAGACCCCACTCTGGAATCCGGCTGAGGCTTTGCTCAGCAGCAGAACAGAATCGCAGTCTAATTAACAGTTGCCCGAGGCTTTCTCCTCTGTCTCTGTATCTCTCAGAGGCCCTATTTACAGGGAAAGGACCTATACTTAACCCCTCACATGTCACTCTATTGAATTATAATTCCACCCAAGGCATTTCTGAAGCCACCATATCCATTTCCCCTGACAAAAGGTGGGCAGGGGGCTTCTTAGCAAGCTTTGGAGATGTGCTTCAAGAGTGCCCAAAGATGTATCCATGGCTAACACTAAGGCAATTGATTGCTTAGTCTTTTCCATAGGAGCCTATACGCTCACGTGGGTCGTCTTGATTTTGCTTGTACTCTCTCAGGAAGCCAACGCCTCTGCTTAGGTGTGTCTTTCTGAGGGTCTTCCCTTCCCTTAACACTCATGCTTAAGCCTGTATTAAACTATCTTTGATAAAACTGCCAGCCCTGCTTCACTGAACTGGCTAATCCTGAACTTCTTTACAGTGTTGAAGCAACAAACCCCAGTTTAGACTGAGTCAAGGTCCTCCAAATCTAAGCAAATGTCTCAGGTTGTTGAGGGTGACAGCATGGAGCTGTGTCTTAGTCCCTCAACACTAAGCATCACCCACTGCTATCCACCATGGGCCCAGAAGACAACTTCCCCTCCCGGACTTGTAAACATGGGATAATGTTCATTTGCAGAGGACTGAGTTTGGAGGTGGCAGTTACACAGTCTTATGTGGCAATAGCTGACAGATAAAGATAGACTGTGATTTGGTATACCCTCATCAGAGATGGGTTCTGCCATGTGTGGGTAGTCAAGGAAGACACCCTGGATGAAGTAAGGGTAGAGGGCTGAGACCAGAAGGAGAAATTAGTTGAAGCCAGGCTGAGGGCATGGGGTGAACAGAGGCACCGAGGCAGAAAAGCACAGCACAGGAATCTGCAGCAGGCCGTGCTGCAAGGCAGACAAGGGCAAGCAAACAGGAACTGGACCACAGAGAGGCCTTATTCCCTGATAAGCCTCAACGCTGCCCTGCAGGCAGTGTCTTGTCTCTGATTTGAGCTTAGGTGTGACTGACTGTCTGAGTGATGTGGTGGGAAGCAGCAGGATCGTCAGGTCGCAGTGGTGGTAAGGATTCAGGAAATGCCTGGGAAACATTTCTGTTCTAAGATTGAAAGTGCAGAGCACGAGAGCTCAGAGTGTGATGTGCTCGAGACCTAACACTGGGGAGGGGCTTTCCTAACCATGCTGACAGCTGATATGATTATAAATGATTTTTCTTCCACACAAATGCATTTTTATATTAATAATGTGTCACTTAGTATAACCAGAAAAAATCTTTGGCTGTGTTACGGTTTTTAAACCCTTCCTGTTTCGCTTTGGAATGCATGTGCTGAACATAAAGCTCCTGTGGAGATGGGAACTCACCTGTGTTGCTTTCTTAGCCAGGGTTGCAGTTGTTTGTGCCTTGAATCTGACAAATTGAGACTTTTTTCAGATAAAAGAAAATCCAAAAGTTTAGAGCAAATATGGCCTATGCACCATATACTAACTGTATCTCGTGAAGACGGTTCAGGGAGGCACTAATTTGAAATTGGCATTGCCAGGTAACAGCCTGAGAGAGCATTAGGTTGTGACCCAGGTGACAGCCTGAGAGAGCATTAGGTCATGACCCAGGTGACAGCCTGAGAGAGCATTATGTCACGACTTCCCTGATTATAGATTCAGAATAAGAAATGAGCATGAGATTTGTTGTGAAGTCATTAGGTGCAGTATATGTATAGAAGCACATTTGGAAATTGCTTGTGATTGCTGAAAATGCTATTGATTAAGAAGGACTAATAGCTAGATGGCAAAGTAGCAATTAAAACATGCGGAGCCTCCTGATGATAAAACAAAGAGCAAAGAATCAGGTTAGGCAAATGAGGGCTGTGATTTCCCGGCTGAGGGCCTCACTGCGCCTCCTCTGCATGTCACTCTCTGTGTCCTGCATTCCTCCTCGCCACTGCTAAGACCCTGCCCTTCTCACAACTCCCCAAAGGATAACTCCAGGATGTCTGTCCTGCATCCTTGGAGAAGCCCTCTGTTTCATGCCCTGGGCTCCTACAGCAGCTCTTCGTTGCATTTAAATAACTCTGGCCTAGTGCTCTGTGTTTTGACACTTAACAAATCAAATTTATTCGTTTGTATATTCCAGCCCAGGAATGACATCCTGTAGGACTTGTAAAACAATGAACTGATTGAACATATGCAGTCTGGCTTAAGAATCTTTGTTTGTAGGGCTGGAGGGATGGTTCAAAGGTCAAGAGAACTGGCTGCTCTTGCAGAGAACCTGGGCTCTATTTCCAGCACCCACATGACTGATCACAACTGTCTGTAACTCCAGTCCATAGTGTGTGGTGTGGTGCCTGGACTTCATGAGGAAAACACTCATATACATGAGAGAGATTGAGAGAGGGGTGGAGGGAGGGAGGCAGGGAGAGAGAGAAAGAGAGAGACAGAGACAGAGACAGAGAGATAGACATACAGAGAGAGACAGAGACAGACAGAAAGAAGAGAGAAACAGAGAGAGAGAGAGAGAGAGAGAGAGAGAGAGAGAGAGAGAGAGAGA
>CABHPP010094236.1:0-33464 GCA_902168425.1 Peromyscus attwateri
ACTTAAAAGAAGCTCAAAGGAAATTCACCAAATTTAAATAAAAATTCATTATCATAAAAAAATAAGGCTGCAAATGAAAGTCAAAGCAGCTAGCACCCAGAAAACAACCCTATGCTAAAAGGCAGCCCTACCCCATCATCTGTTACTACAGAGAATGCCCATAGTCTACTTATATGCATAATAAGTCTTTATCCAATGTGGTCAGGAAATAAGGTGTCTTGATTAATGTATTGAACTAGAGTAGTGGTTCTCAACCTTCCTAATGCTGTGACTCTTTAATACAGTTCCTCATGCTCTAGTGACCCCCAAACATATAATTATTTTCATTGATATTTCATAACTGTAATTTTCTGCTGTTACAAATCATAGTGTAAATATCTGATATTCCCAATGGCTACCCTGCCCCTGGGGTCATGATCCACAGGTTGAGAGCCATTGGACCTGAGACACAAGAATCAGTGTCCTAAAGCACTTATTTGTGACAAATACAGTCTTACTTAGTTCTTACAATATGCTATAATTACATCCCTTTTCAGAAGCAAAGAATAAGTGAAGTTGTAGGTCACAGAATGTGGTAGTTTGAATGTAATTGGTCCCATAATCTTATAGGGAGTGATACTATTAGAAGGTGTGGCTTTGTTGGAACAGGTGTGGCCTTATTGGAGGAAGTATGTCACTGTGGGGGCGGGCTTTGAGGTTTCCTATGCTCAGGATACTACCAAGTGTCCCAGTTGACTTCCTGTTGCCTGCAAAATGTAGGACTCTCAGCTACTCCTCCAGCACCACGTCTATCTGCATGCCGCCATGCTCTCCACCATGATGATAATGAACTGAACCTCTGAAACTATAAGCAAGGCCCCTCAATTAAATGTTTTCCTTATAAGAGTTGCCATGGTCATGGTGTCTCTTCACAGCAATAGAAACCTTAACTAAGACACAGAAGTTATATGATTTAAACCAAATTGCTTCTAAAGCCTCTGCTTTTTCATTCTTCAAGATAAATGCATATGTTATACTAGATACATATCGCTTTCCAAAGAACTATGATATGATCAAAATAAATTAGGATTAAGAAAAATGTAACTACAACGTGGAGGAGACACGATCTTGTGTTGGTGTGGCCCCAGGATTATGTTTATGTCTTTCCTCAGAACAATGAGGTTTCTCTTTGGATTCCTGAGCACTGAATGCTCCCTGTGGCTGCTACTGAAGCCAAACATGACAGAGACCTAATGGGTATTCATGAAAAAATCTACCCCTCTGATGCCAATGGAGATTGAGAGCCCAATATCACCAGCTTTGGCAAGCATTAATGTAAGCCTAGGAACTGTAGCCATGAGATTGGATTCTCCAGAAGAGCTGCCAGCTAAAGTCGTGTTGAGATCAAGGAAAATGGGCCTTGGCGGTACGTGTTACTGGAGTTGTATCCATGCCAGTGGATGTCCACACAATCCAGAAGAGAATTTGACATTGCTGCTGCCACTGTTGCTGTTATAGCAATGGCGCCCACCACTGCTACTCTTTCTGGGATTACCATTTCATAATTGCTTACTACAGCTAGCACAATGGAGACCCTGGCAACAAAAGTAGCTACCAAAGTTAGTTAATCTTTCATTCTATTAGGCATAATAAATTTAATTCAGTAGTTATGTACATCTCGATTGGTTTTGAAAATTATAAATTTATAAACTCAAGTTCCAGTTGCTTTTGGGATACTATCTTACAAGGACACCAACGCACAGTATGGCTCGTTAAGGAAGGGAATGTCTCAGTTGCCTTTAGCCTACAGGCTATGGGTGAGATAGTACCTCTGTTGGTCTTTTCTGTATCAAACACACAGATTGCAAGCCTAGTGCCACTTTGAGATCTTTGGCAGCAATTAACTATGAAGCTCACACATGATTGAGCCTGTATGAAAATGAGTATTCAGAGACGGGTAATGCCTGGGGGCACTCACCAACCTAAGACAGAGCACCTGTGTGGCCTGGGCAGGCGTCTCCATGATGGATAAGGTGACCTGCTGACGTCCCACGCAACCCAAGTCAGAAGCTCATTTATTAATAAAAGGGGGACCTGTAGGGCCCTGGCCCCCGTTTTGGGTAACTGCTGCCTTGCTTGAGCACCTTGACCTTGAGATCCTCCCTATGCCAATTCCCTGCCAGGTTCCACCCTCCTGAATGCTTAAGAGAAGTTGCTTGTCTGGGTATCCTGAATAATGGGGGTTAACAGATTAGAAGCAAGATTGTAAAACATCAGTAGCGAACTTCTGCCCTCTGGGGTCCTCCCATTGTGCTGTAAGCCTGTATTTAAGACCTCCTCCGCCTTCAATAAATGACATTCCGCATTTAAAATATATATATATATAATTGAATGAATACTGAGAATGTAATCTATGAATACCACAAATGTGATTAATATCATGAGTGTAATTAATGAATATCATGAGTGTAATTTAAAAAATAAATAAATAAATAAATGAAAAAAAATAAAAAATAAAAATAAAAAAAAAGAAAAATGTAATTTATTGTCTTTGTAGATTTTGAAAATATTTTTGTCATGCTTCAGGGTCATCATTACATGTATTATTTTATATATTTTTTATTTTACATTGTATATAATGAAAGGATAACCAATGCATATAATGGTGCCCTTGAAGTCTGCCAAAAATCCTTTCATTTCATATGTATATATTTTACAATATATAATGAAAGGATAAATTAATGCTTATAATATGTAATCAGAAGCACCTATTAACATATTTATGATTAATGGCAAGACAATATGTTTATGCATGTACATTATTTCCTATAGAGATAAGACAAGTTGCAGACTTGCAAAATGGCTAAGTAATAACATCATGACTCTACATATTATAATATAATTTCCCAATAAGCTTGACTGTGCGGGGCTTTTTATGTACTGCCCTCACAAAACACTGAACTTATTGAAATAAAGACATCCCAGAACATACAGAGTCTATGCCTAATGTCCAAATCCTCAGAGAGCTACTGTTTTTAATTATTAATTATGGAATGGCCTGAGGTAACCCATAATATCCAAAGGAAAAGATTGCTTCATTTGTTACTTTTCTTAATTCTCAAGCTAAAGGTGACCTAACCAAAGTCACTTTCAGTACCTTATCCCCAGTGGTTCCAAAATAGAACTTGGATTTTTTTTTTAGCTTTATTTTTTTTTATTTATTTATTTATTTATTTATTTATTTATTTATTTATTTATGTGAGTGCTCTATCTGCATGTATGCCTGCATGACAGAAGAAGGCATTAGAACCCATTATAGATGGTTACAAGCCACCATGTGGGTGCTGAGAATTGAACTCATTACCTCTGGAAGATGACTCTTAACCACCGAGTCATCTCTCCAGTCCATAGAATCTGGATTTTAAAAGACTAAATGATTGGAAGTTTTCCTGACCCAAAGCCTAAGCTTTCTAGCAATGCCCTGCTTTACCCAGGCTATGAATTGATGGGAGAGTTGAAGGACAAGGTCCCCTCAACAGTTTATGATCTTCATAGCTCACTAATCAAAGTGAGCTTGATCTCCTCTACCCTGAATTTGGATTTCAGTGTATAGTGTTCTCCTATGCCAAGAACAGTTTTAGTAATTTCTCAGTTTAAGTATCTTAATATTTCTACATTGTAATGGAGAGTTAGGCGAGGCAAATTGTGAGAGAGGAATGAATGTGTAATCTATGCATATGCATAGTTTAAATGAATCTAGAGCCATTGGTATTTCCTCCTCGAATTCCAATGTAAAATATACAGATGCCATAGACAGAATGTCTTCCTCAAGTGACTTAGATATGAACATGACAAATAAACTCTTCTGATTAATAGGGACTGCCAGAAAGATCTCCTGCTTAATATGTCAACAAAACTAGGAAATATGTAGCTGTTAATATCAGAAAAAGAGGAGGTTTGGGTAAAAAAATCAGATCTATTAATGGTCTATGTTTTCAAATATAACACATGTAGGAAATAATTGCACATACATATGTACACCATTATCACTTGTAGTCAAAAATACCATGTCTGAAGCTTAGAGCATATTTTAAGCTTCCTGTGGCTAGTTGCATTTAAAATACAAAGGTAACAGGAAGGGAAAAAATAGTACTCATTTGTTAGGGTGGCTGGAACAAAACTCACAGGAAAACAACAGAAATTTATGTATTTGCAATTCTGGAGACTACAAGTCCAAGGTCAAGCTATCAGTAGTTGTCTTCTTCTGAGCCCATCTCCTTAACTTCTGCATGGCCAAGTTTAGCATTTCTTCTTCACTGAGTCTCCTCTCTGTACTTAACAGTACCCAAATTTCCTCTTCTTATGGGAACACACACCACATTGGATAGGGACCCACTTTAATGACATCTTTTAACTCATTCACTGTTTCAACAACCTATCTGTAAGTGCAGTCAAATTCTGAGACATGATTATTGGGGAGAAACAACCTACATGTAAAGGGACATGACAAATGGTATCCAAATGCAAGACTGCCTATGTCCACTGATGATTTGTTAGGGAATGATGTAGAATTTATTGATCCATTGAGGAATGGGAAGTTAGCACTTAAGGTAAAAAGTTTAAGAATGGTTACATAAACAAATATTAAAAGCAGACTTAGAGGGCTCAGATCAGTGGTGGAACACTGGTCTAACACAGAAAAAGCCCCGAGTCCAATGCCCAGTACCACAAAATTGAATCAATAACTGCATCGTTTAAATTTGGTAACAGTTGAGAAGTTTGCTATCTGTTTCATAGACAGAAAGATAAGTTTAAGAAACACATATGATTTATTCCAAATTTGACTCATTTGCTCAAACATGCACTGCAGATACTCTCATTTGTTTGTTTTATTCCACATCATTATTGAGCACTTACTACATGCTGTGTAGTAACTAAAGCCCACATCAATGCCAGTGCTTTGTTTCCTGGTAAATGATAGTCCGTGTTAAAATGGGCTGCCTTTGGTTCTGTTTAGTTACTTCTTCTAGCTTCTATCAAGAGTAGACAATATAAATTTTAGCAAGTTTTCAAACAGATAATTGCACATACATATGCACACCATCACTATGTGGAGTGAAGATACCATGTCTGGAGCAGTTATTTGCTATCTACTTCCATGGGACCAGTCATTATTAATGGGTGTCCTTTACTCATTGACAATACCTTGAGTAGCAACAGTCACTATGGAAATCTGGAGCCCTCTGTGGTAACTTCAGATTTACACAGATTGTGCCACCTAATGACTCTGAGGATTCATCTCTGGCTTTTTCCCCCAGCTCTGAATTTGAAGAACATTTATTTAAAAAAAAAAAAAAGACCTATAAATTAAGCATTCTATCAAAGTTATCCTTCCTCCAAAAAGAAATGTA
The DNA here is from genome assembly GCA_902168425.1 of Peromyscus attwateri. Lineage (NCBI taxonomy): Eukaryota > Metazoa > Chordata > Mammalia > Rodentia > Cricetidae > Peromyscus > Peromyscus attwateri. The sequence goes on from CABHPP010094236.1 coordinate 5,391, forward strand.
AACAGACAGCCATGACTAATTGAGGTCCTTCCAGGCTACCAACTGGTTGCTGGCAATTGTGTGTCATAAGTTTTCTAGTAGTTAAATCCAATTTTGAAAATGTCATCTTCGAGCACCAAAGCTTGGTAAGGAAATTGCAAAGGCCACAAAGGGAGAAATCACTATAATACACGTTGCCTCTGTTCAGTCTTAATGGACTCCTATTACTCAAACAGACCTTGTGACTTGGAAAGCCTTTGTCTGCATGAAATTGCAGAGTGGTTTGAATACAGCACAGATGCCATGGAAAGCAAGGATGGACATTTTTTTCCAAATTGAAAACATGTAATGGTTGCCTAGTGCAGAGATAAAAACTTGGCTGATGAAGTGTCCCAAATTGACTTGTAGAAATCTAGAAAACAAACAGCTCATCATTCTGAATCACATTTCTCATCTCCAAGCTCTGGCAGTAGCATTCTTCCTTTGGAGAGCTGGCCTGAGGACGAAAGTTTTCATGGCTCAGCTTCATGAAAACTATTGTTTGGACTTCAAAATTAGGAAAAGGTTGGGAAGAGTTAACACACAGGAAGTTTCCAGAGACCCTCTCTGGATTATTCATCAGCCAGATGAGAACATGGCCTGTTTTTCATGGAATCTTTTTCTTCTAAGTGAAGCAAATCTGGCATTGCCAGTGAACATCAATGCCATGCAGAGAGAGTAGATAAATTTAGAGTGAATGATTTCCCAGTTAAATAGAGACCAACAGTGAGTTTATAATAAAACAATTTGCACACAGTTTGGAATATGACAATGGTAATTGTTCTTATGCCCAAAACAAACCTTTCCTGGTGTGTGCTTGAGGCAGAGCAGGCCATGTCCTAATATAGCTCTTCCCACATCTCCACAGTACCGGGAAGGCAATTTTATATTGGTCACACTTGTCCGGCATACCCAAGAGTGTAGCACATTTGGAGGCATGATTACACACCAGAGTTTTCAAACCCTTATTTTCAGCTGGAAATTCAGTGTTCAATGCCAGACATTTGAAAGCAGAGAGAGAATGGGGAGTCCTTTCATCTTCAGCTGATGGTTGATATTCCTGTTATCTGGAACTTCTGACACTGTTTTAATCATGGCAGAGCACTGACTCTCAACCTGGCTGTACAGTGAATCTCCCAGGGAGCTTTAATAAACTGATAGCTGATACCAACCCCTAGACATTCTGATTTAAGTGATGTGGGGTGTGGCCAGGCATTCAGAGTTTTAAAAGCTCCCCAGGTGATTCTAAAGAGCAGCTAAGGTTCAAAGGGGCTAAAAAAAAAAAAGAAAGGAAGGAAGAAAAAAAGACTCAGATAATATTTTGTTATTTATAGCTACACAAAAGCTAAAATCTGCCTAAATAGTTCATATTTCATTTTTAGTTGCAACATGACAATCACCCAAATCATTACAGGAATATGAAACAACAGAATATTTGACCTGAAGAGAACCACAAGATCATTTAGTCCTGAGATGCTTAGCCAGGGGTTCTTAGGCTTCTGGGAGTCTATGAGATGCTATGTGAACCATTTGAAATTGTAGATACATGCAATTTTGCAGAAACAATAGCCACAGTTTGTAGAAGTTTGTAGAAGGAAGCTCTGAACTCCAAAAGGTTAAGAACCACTTACATCATCAAAAACATGGAGACAAAGAAATGAAATATCAAGTTGAAAATATAAAACAATGCATCCTTCACCACACCTTCTAGGATTTCTCAAGACCAACCTCATGGTGGCTTAGAAGCTTTTGCACATAGCCAATTAAAATCTCAAACAAATACAAAAAGAGGTTCGAACAGATACATGTGACCAAATCAAGAATTCTGACTGGTAGCTGAAGTTTCCAGACCCATAGAAGTAATAATGTTCTTGAAGACTTCTCTAGTTTTCAGAGAAGGAATCACAAAATAATCACTCTGACTAGGAATTTACCAAGCATTACCACATTAACTACACACTCAGGAAATGGGTAAATGCTAGTATAGTGCTGCCATTGACATGCTGGAACCTCAATTTGATTTCCCCAAAGTCTGTATCATGTTTAATTTATGTCATCCCATAACCTCAGCAGCATGTGGGCCCCATGTATATTCATTGAGGGTGATCTTATTGGGAATCTACAGCCATTTGTGCAAAGGAGATTTAGAGATGTCACTGATAGGTCTACATAGCACATGCAAAGCACATTGCAACTCTGGGTGGCAGGAATCAGAGGGAGATGGCTTCTTCTTTAACCAAGACCCTGCTCTAAACAGAAACAGTAGCCAGAAGAGAAAGTAAAACTTTAAATGGTGTTTCTGGGTATGCATCTTAAGCTGTTAGTAAAACTCTTGGGAAATACTCTAATACCTGGTTTGTCCACTCTAGTTTTGTCAAATGTTAGCAAATTTTTTTTCAGGTGTTCTCTCTGGTAAGGTAGGTATAATATTAATTAAATACATAAGACTAAAAGCCATTCTATATTTGGCATCCATACGTAAAGAAGTCTAACAGCAAACACAGGTATCAGTAAGTGGTGGGGGAGGGGAGTTACAACCAAGCCTATGTCCAGCTGCTCCCCATAGAAATTAGGATATCATTTTACTTATAATAGAGTAAAATGAGCATGAGTTTGGAGGGCCAACATAAGGTTTAAACATCTTCCCTGGTACTTATTAGCTGAGTGACCCAAGGTAAAGTAGTTAACTCACTTAGCCTCAATTTCACTTTAGTAAAATAGGATTGGCTACACCTCCCTCATAAAGTTGATGTGTTGATATAAAACCCCTTATATTTAGCAGCCTGAGTAATATAAGCATGCAAATATAATTCACTTTCTTCCACTATCTTTTAAAACCTGCATATTTTTGTTGTTGCTGTTTAGTTTTTAATTTGTTCATAGTGCTGGAGACCAAACTCAGTGCTAGGCAAGTATTCACCCTCATCTCAAAACCTGAACATTTTTTCCAATGAAGAAAATAATCTAAAGAGTGGCTCAGTAGCTAAGAGCACTTCTTGCCTTATAGAAGACCAGATTCAGTTCCCAGAACCCACAATGAGAGACTCACAACCCCCTGTAACTCCAGGTCCAGAGGATGTGACACTGTCTTCTGGCCTCCATTGGGGCCTGTATGCATGTGGTACACATGCAGATCAGAAGACACACACATGTACACATAAGGAAAAAGTAATTAATTGATTGACTGAAAAGCTAACATTCTCCCTTTCTAGACCAAGCAACATCTCAAAAGCTTGCATATTCTCCTTCCTTACATCAGCACCACCAAGCAAAACTAAGATTTTTCTCAAATTTAAAATCATGACAGGTCCATTTATATAGTCTGTGGAGTGTTTTTGTTTCATTTTTTGGTTTTGTTTTTTATTTTTTCTTGGGTAGACTTTACATTTACTTAGTAATTTTGAAATCTAGAGCAGAAAACATTGCATTAATGAATAAAAGATGTTGAGTATTTTCTTCCCATGTGCTTTGAATTCTTATTCCTATTGCAACAGTAGGTCAAAAATTAATATCATGGATTGAAAAATTAATATCATGGATTAAAAAAAGAGGGAAGAGAGAGAATGAAAGGGACAAAAGCAAGAGAAATTTAGAAGCGCACTTTGACAGTTAGAGGCAGTTGGATATTGTTTGTTTAAAATTAAGTATCCAATTTACTCATTTTTTTCATAGAGCACCTAATAGGTATTTAACAAGATATCACTGTAGCCTTTGGGAGTTCATGTTATTGTAGAATGTGAAACCCTGAATTAAAATGCATGGCATATGTATTTAATTTAATGAATGATATAAACACTAAACATTATAATTATTTATGTGAAGAGGAGAGAGAGATTCAGACAGTTGGGCAAAGTAAGACTTGAATTCTGCAGACTCTCTAAACTATGGAGCCACTGGGGAAGCAAGTGCTGGAGACACGCCGGAAGTACTGGAGATGCCAGACTGTAAGGCAAAGAGGTCCTAAGCCGGAAGGTGAAAACTCAGAGTTGAGCCATGTTCAAGGAGCACTAAAAAAAAAATCCACATCTCTACCAGATTGACATTTGTGGAATCCTAAAGGATAAGAAAGGAAGGGTAGGTCCTGACTGTAGCACATAATACTTGGACATTCTCTTCCCAGTTTAGGATGAAAATTCTGTGACACAAGGAAGAAATGACTCACAATACCTAAGAACTCCAGACATTTCTAAACAAAAGAAAAGAAAAGAAAACCTAAAGAGTGGCCCATATTTCAGTTCCACTCTTCTTTACATGTAGCCATAGTTCAATAATTTGGAAAATGCTTTAGATTTTCAAGTAAACCTGAAAATCCAAACATGAACGAGAAACAAGTGGTGAGTCTGAGCTCAAAGTGGGATTGCTGCTCACTGAACTGTGAATGGCCGGGATAAATGTGTGTCACCTGGTTATTTCTCTGTCATTTTAAAGGTGACAGGCTTAAAACTGCCAAACAGAAACGTACACAGATTCTTTTTTCTAAATGTATAGCATTCTGGGAGCTGCATTCATGGCTCTTTTGATACAGTGTTCACTTAGCAGATGTGAGGTCCTGGGTTAGAGCCCCAACACCACATAAACTGTACATGGTGATGACATCTGAACCCCTGCCCTTGACAGGTAGAGGCAGAAGAATTAGGAGTTGAAGCTCACCCTTGCTAAAGAGCAAGTTTGAGTCCAGCATGGGCTACATGAGATCGTGCCTACAAAGTCAAGTGAGTATGCCATTTGACAAGGTCTACATAGTTCTTAAACAATAGACAGCTGGGCGTTGGTGGCGCACGCCTTTAATCCCAGCACTCAGGAGGCAGAGGCAGGCGGATCTCTGTGAGTTCGAGGCCAGCCTGGGCTACCAAGTGAGCTCCAGGAAAGGCGCAAAGTTACACAGAGAAACCCTGTCTCGAAAAACCAAAAAAAAAAAAAAAAAAAAACCAATAGACATACTTCCCTCAAGTGATTCTTATTTCTGAATTTCCCAATTAGCAAATGCCTAGGCCATAGCAATTGCTCAATCAAGCTGTGGAATACTGTCTCTGCCTAGAATACTGCCAAGGGTCCATCTAAACCAGCAGTTCTCAACCTGTCGTGACCCCTTGGGGAGGTCAAATGACCCTTTCACATGGGTCACCTAAGGCCATCAGAAAACACAGATATTTACATTATGACTCATAACAGTAGCAAAATTACAGTTATGAAGTAACTACAAAAATAATTTTGTGATTGGGAGTCACTACAACATGAGGAACTGTATTATAGAGTCACAGCAGGGCTGGAGAGATGGCTTTAGTGGTTAAGAGCAGTGACTGCTCTTCCAGAGATCCAAATTCAATTCCCAGGACCCACATGGCAACTCACAACTGTCTGTAATTCCAATTCCAAGGGACCCAACACTCATGACAAGACATCAATGCACATAAAATAAAAATTTTTTTAAAGCATCACAGCATTAGGAAGGTTGAGAACCACCAACCCAAACATTACCCATAAACCTAACATGAATGATTTTTGTGTTAGTAGAGGAAGAGGAACTAAATATTTTTCTCTCTGCCTTATGCTTAGGTTGTCTGTCAAGAGAAACTGGCCCTCCACAGCATCCCTTGGAATTCCGTGTAAACACCTGGAAGCCCAGAGAATTGGCTAATCTCAGCTATTCTGACCTAGGGTTCCATGCCTGCTCTAGGAATACTAGCCTGACTTGCTATGAGCTTTCACACACAAGCAGAGAGGTCCAATATTATTATATGAGTACCTGCTTCTCCCTCATAGGTTGGAAGATTTGGGGGAGTAGATACCAAATAGAAATAAAAAATTAAAAGTGAATGAGAGCTGGATAAGCAGTGATGGGTGTGTATAAGGAAGGAAAGGGCGCTAACCGAGAGTGAACAGGCGATGGAAGCTACACACTGAGAGAAAGAAGACAGGATGGCTAGGCTACAGGAACATTGAGGCTAAGAATTTGGGACTTTTTCTCCTATTTAAAACCTCCACTGGTGCCTTTGCAAAAGTTGCTATCACTTCCCAAAGTTGAGTGCTATTTGTCTTACAGGCATCTTACTGGTTAATACATCTTTACAATAAACACTTGGCAAAGTGTAAGGAACTGAAGAAATAAATTGAAATGGCTTTTAGTAGTGGCTGGGGGTACCAGATTGACAGCCCTGGAAACGGATGGCCTCTTTTTCTCCCAAGAATAGATACAGCCTGATAAACAGAGGTGTTCCTTCAACTACTCCTTCAGTAAGCCCTCACCCTGATAAAGCAGTGGCTGAAGGGAGACAGGAGTCACCTTTTCCAGACAGCTCTCTGTACACTGCTTAAGAACCACCATTTAGCACCAGGTGAGAGTATTTTCCTTGCTACCAGCTAAACAGGGCAATGCACTGATTTCCCTTGCAACAGTGAGCAGTCAATCAGATGGTGATAACATTTGACTACTCTGGCCTCCACTGGATCCAAAGCACAGAACTTGGAGAGCAAGGGAACTCATGTTTCCTACCCCAATTTCTTACAGCCATCTAGTCTCCTCACAGTCCCCAGCACTAAATCAGGTAATGCAGTTGAGTCTGGCTGTTTTATCTGGTTCTCCCAAAGTTATTTGAAATGAGTACTCTGCCATCCATGAAATCAAATGAATCTCAGGGACATTTCTATTTATGCAGTGTGAGGGGGGATCTTTCAAAAGAGAAAAGAAAAGCATAAAAAAGGCGTGGAATGATTCCAAGAAAACAGTAACATGCATTTTCCTCTCCTGAAGAAAAGCAGCAAGTATGTATGAAAAATTGAGGGATGTGAGCTAAAGTAGAGTCTTAACATCATTTATTTATGTGCTGAACTTAAGAACTACTAAAATCATTGTTGTCACGTGACCCTAAAATGAACAAAGACCAATATAATACTACTATCGGATTACAGTCAAGAGATGTTAGGAAACTTATACTTTGTTTATCTCATACTTTCCTAAACAATCACACACAGTCTTCTTTTGTTTCAGGAGTCACTCAAGCATATAATAAGAGTTCCAACAAGTTGAAACCTCTTGTATCTGGTTATTTTCAGTGAGTTGTAAACCTGCCGCCTCCAAGTCAGTAGTTTTCTTATGTTGCCAAAGAGGATTTTTTTTTTTTTAAGGAGTCATTGTCCTGGTTCTTGTTAGGAAAGCATTTCACCATCTTCAGTCTCTTTTATTAACCTTCATCAATAGCTTGCTTTGACTTTGAAAACAATCTTAAACACCAGTGATGCTCTGCAGGTAGAGAGCACTCATGTGGGAGTCTGCCATTTGTGCTTATTTTTTTCCTGAGCTGTTATGTGTCTTCTTGGCTTCCCTCTCCCCAGAGCAAACCTCCAAACTCAGGTGTTTTGAGGGCCCTGCACTGAGTTGCTCACATGTGCATTGTATCATCTGTGTTCAAGGTTTAATTCATTCACTCATTTGTCCACACATCTATTAACATTTCCATGAGTCTTCACTTGTCTTATGTACGTGTTGAATCCAGTCTATCTGTACATATACATACACGCAGGGGGTTGCACTGTAGAAAAGGCACTAGAATAGAAATCCTGGATTCTGTAGCTATTGTTGCCACCCAACAAATGAGACCTGGAGCAAGGCACTTAATCTCCTTACATATGCCTCTGATACTTACAGGTTGGTAATGTCTAAGATCCTTTTATAGCTCTGAAAGTTTTCAGTTTCAGTGCTGTGGTACTTTGAATGTAATTGGCTCAAATAATCCCAGAGGGAGTGGCACTATTAGGTGTGGCCTCATTGAAGTAGGTGTGGCCTTGTTGGAAGAAGTGTGTCACTGTGGGGGTGGACTTTGGGGTCTCTTTTGCTCAAGCTTCCCTCAGTGTGACACTCAGTCCACTTCCTGTTGCCTGCAAGATGTAGGACTCTCAGCCACTTCTCCAGCACCATGTCTTCCTGCATGCCACCATGTCCCACCATGATGATAATGGCCTAAACCTGTGAGTGAGACACTCCAAATAACTGTTTTCCTTTATAAGAGTTGCCATGGTCATGATGTTTCTTCATAACAATAGAAACCCTAACTAAGACAAATGTCAATTCAGTTGTATGTTACAAATAGACAAATCCATGTAATAACATTTAAAAAGTTTGCCTTTCTCATTCTGAGTTGTTAACATTTACAGTGGTTGCACACAGAAGCTCTTTAAAAGTAAGACAAGGAAATCCAAATTCGATATTTGGGGCATGTTATTAGATGAAGGGAAAGGTATTCAAAAAGAGAGATGTCCAAATCTCATTTATAGACTTGTTTCACTTATCTGCTTTTTATACTGCACACTTTAGGGTCTCTGATTCACTTCCTTCAACTTGTTCTTTACCTATTCCCTACACATCCAATGGAATTACTGTCCTCAAGATTACCAAATTATTTTCCAATTTGCATTAAGCAGTCTGTTATTCTTCATCCATGTGAACTAACCTCAGCATTTGATGACTACGATCACCACCCCCCCTTCATTCATATGCCTGTTTCACTTAGCGTCTAGTTTCCCCGACCCACCTCACTAACCAAGGCTTCCTTCCTGAACCCAGACTTGCAGATCCAAAAGACTCAAAGGTCTTGAAAACAAAGAATGCCTGATGTTCTTACCCAAGTTTTATCCATCTGGAGCAGTTGATGAGAGCTGACAATGCTATCAGATGCCATGTCAAAACTATCTTGTGGGTCATCCTTGTGTAGCTAGTTTTCCTGGTCCTGCCTGGCCCACGGTCAGGAAAAATCTCTCTCACCTGCCAGTCCCGCAGCTACTCAGACCCAACCAAGTAAACACACAGAGACTTATATTTCTTATAAACTGTATGGCCGTAGCAGGCTTCTTGCTAACTGTTCTTATATCTTAAATTAATCCATTTCTATTAATGGATTAATTATAATTAATATAAATATAAATATAACTAATTATAATCAACTTATAAGTTGTCATGCAGTTCATGGCTTACTGGTACTTAATATCCTGCTCCTCATGGCAGCGGCTGGCAGTGTCTCTCTGCCTCAGCCTTCCACTTCCCAGAATTCTCTTCTCTGCTTGTCCCGCTTATACTTCCTGCCTGGCTACTGGCCAATCAGCATTTTATTTATACAGGGCGATATCCACAGCATCCTTGGCTCTTCATTTCCTTCATACAGTACTCCTTTCTAATCAATCAGGATATGACTCCAGAACTTATCACATACCACCTCTACCATCAGTCTCCTCTTGTGAGCATTTCCAGCTCCCCTGAGCACTGCAACTATCTCTCTGCTCCTGTCAATTCCCTCTTAGAAGTTGTTAGCAACATAGAAGCAATAGTGATCTTCTTAAAATCCTAACCCAAGCCCATGTAAAGGGTTGTCAATTGTTCATGATAGCTGTTGAGGCTCTCCATGTTTTGTTCTTCATAACTTCTCAAATTTCCCCTCCTGCTCTCTACTTAGCTCACTCCTGCCAGTTACACAAGCCTCCTTCTTTCTTGAAATGTAAGAGCAAAGCTTGATGCAACCTTCTGAAGAGTCTTGTGTAGCTAATTCTTCATTTCCTTCAAGTCTTTCTTCATTTCTCATCTTTTCAATGAATCCTACCCTAAGCATTCTATTTAATACCGAGAACTGAACCCCCAGGCTCTCCTCATCTTCCTTACCTTGATTTGCATGACTTTTTCCATAGCAAGTATCACATTCCAATGTTCTACATAATTTACTTGTGTGTCTATTTTTTGCCTCTTCATGTTGGAATGCAAGTCACAAGGGAGCAGATAATTTTTTTCTATTTGTTCATTAATTCATTGCCAGTATCTGAAACCATCCTAGATGCCTGGCAAGTATTTAATATTTGGTAAATGAATCAGTGATTAAGTAGATAAAAGGAAGAATGACCCTGTAGTCATCAGATTATAATCAATGTCATATGAAGCTACATATGTGATCATAAGCCCAATACAGTTTCACTTCAATTAGCTAATCAATGCCCATCTACCTCTTCCTAGTCAGCTGACACTTCTGACTGATAGTTGGTCGTTGGAGTTAATTTCCCTCTATTGGAGAAATTCTTGACCTTCACCTACTAGGATCCTCAGAATAAATAATGATCTTGTTTTGGAGAAACATAGAAATAAGAGTTTTAGACTCATCCTGGATAATTTAGAATAAATCCTAGAAAATAACTACCTCATGTTTCTGCTGAAAGAATTCATCAGTATCTAAGTGTTTAAGCTCTAACTATGTGCCAGACATCATTCTAAAGTTTCATAAACTCATTTATTCCTTACATTTACTCTTTATTCTGACATGACTACTCTCTCCCCATTATTGGAGAAGTTTCATGTGCACAATAATCAGAAAGTAACAAAAATATGAGTGGATAAGAAGACTCAAAACTAAAAGCATGATCATGTTGAGAATGTTTCTGTTGACGTGTTGAAGATCAAATATCCAAGACTAATTAAATTTCTACAAGGTGAGCCATGGGGAAGACTTTGTTTGGAATAAATATAGTTTTAGCTGTTCAGCCACAATTGGTATGAGAATGCAGTACATTTAAATTCACTTATAGTTTGGCTCATAGTTTCATCAGTATTTTCTTTTACTGTTCTTTTAAAAATACTAGTATGGCAAAAAAAATTTATTAGCTTGACCATGCTCATCTCAGAATCATTTCAAATAGCACTTTATTACCCTACTTTCCCATCTCTATAATCCAGGAAAATGAGGAGCCACTTCAAATAATACCCTTGAAGTCACCCTCTAACTAGTTCTACTCATTTTAGCCTACTAAAAGTCAAAGACTTTCACTTCCTTTAGAGATTGCATCTATCTGTTCAGTACATGCCCGTTGGATGTCTACTGAATTGCAAGCCCATGTTAACCACACAGAAGCATATACCACAATCCCTTAATCAAAGGATTTGGTCATGGGTAGTGAAGGGTAAAACAACTGCCATAGTTTGAATTTGAAACATGCCTCCTGAACCCCATGTGTTAAAATCTTGATTACTGCTGTAGCACTTTTGGGAGATAGTGGACCATAAAGAGGTAAGGACAAGTGGAAAGAAGTTGGATGAGGAGGTATACTGAGGAAGATGATGTTGGTATCCCAATGCCTTCCTCTGTGTCTTTGCTCCCTGCTCACCATGAGGTTTATAGGCTTTTACCACTACATGCTCCTGTCAGCTCACACCATCCCACCACAAGACTCAAAGTAATGGAACCAAGTGAACATACACTAAAACTTCTCAATCCATTTACAGCATCAAAGGCCATGAAGACTGGGTCAGACACATAAGCAGATGCCAAGTGAGAGGAACATTAGGAAAGACCATAAAGTTACAGAGAGGTGAGGCCTTGGGTAGGTGTGTCCTGAAAGTCCAGAGAAAGCTAGCCTTAAGCCTGGCCTGAAGAATAACCAAAGCATTCCAGGCAAGAGGAGTGGCTGATAAGAAAGAATTCAGAAGGTTTCAGCAGTGACACCATCTCAGGAGTCAAACGTGTCCAACCTTTTGACACTGCAGGACAATGTTGTAATCTACAGAGGTGGTGGTCAAGAACCTCACAATCAAGTTTTTTTTAAGAGTTTTATCGAGAAAGGAATCTCATAGTTTTGAGCTGGATTCCATTCAAGGCTATCCTTGGCCCAGAGGCCATGAGTTAGATATGGGTAGTAGAGGTTCTTTTCTACTTGTGTTGTTTTCCATTCAATGACCTTAGAAGAGTCAATCTCTGAATTTTTTCTTCAGGTTGAGCAAGGGATGATAACACCTCCTTGCTGCCTTAGTGTGTGGGCTAGAGCAAATGCACGCAGGAATGTCTACTGTGGTAAACAGTAATTGCTCAGAAATGAAGAAGTGATTAATGATTATTAGCCGAGACTAAGACTCGTCTTCTAATTTCCTGAGTTAGTGATCTTTTCATAACACAGCAGTGCTGATTTTTGTAATTAACATTATCCTAATTTCATAAGGCCCCAAATTTTACAGTAATAAAATAAGATGCCTCACTGGAGTCCTAGGTAATTTACTAGATCTGAATTTTTAAAATATGTTCCTCCATGCCATGGCCACTCATGCCGGCCCCTTCCACTCTGTGCTTCTGGTTACTTTCCATGCCTGGCATATCTGATTATGCTAACATCTCTCTATGACCTTGAAGCTAACAGAGCTGGAAGTTTAAATAAGCTAGCTTCTCAGTTATGGACTCAGCAGCTAGCTGAAACTTGGAACATCAAATTTATGTCATCCAGGAAAGTAAAATGGGAACAATACACGCTTAATGCCTTGAAATACCTGGACTTCATTAGGTTACAGAAAATCTGAGTGTGCATGTCTTTATACACATAGCTATTATTGATAAAGCATTTGCATATTTAATAGACTAGCATAGTTCTTATTATTTGGGTTGTTCAGAAAATAAGTCTAAATAGATTTAAAAAAAACACCTTCTGGAACTCACATGCTGTGAGTGATATATATTAACAAACTCTTATCATACCCAAAGATCAGTAAAGGAAGGCTACATCCACATCATTCCCTGACTGGACATCTCTCTCCAAAGTAAAGTGATGTTTTCTTGCCACAAGACTGAGCCAGATACAGCATGATCTAAGTCCCAAAGTGAGCAGCTAAATTATTTTTCTCAATCAGGCTTTAGTAACCATTATCACTATCCCAAGATGTTGTCTGTTCCTGGAGACGAATGGTCATTGAAAACTGCACTCCTCCTTCAGCGTGCATTTCCAAATTCCACTGCCCTGTGTGGAGGGGAAGAAGCATGCTGTCTCTCTACACAGCTCACTTTAAACAGCTGAGAAACATGGGGTCATTTAGGCGCAAGAGCAAACAACATGTACTATCCAGAAAGCTCCTCTTGTCTGACAGAAACAGCTACAAATGCCACAGACTTGTGCAGATAATACACTGTGGCCATGCTCTAGCAGCCTGCTGCCATGGCCATCAGCACCGCAGTAAAGCCTCCAGTTCCTCAGAAGTTCCCATCAAGCCTGGTCCCAGCCTACACCTTCTCTATCCTTTCCAAAACGGAAAGTAATGTGTAAGGGTTGGTCAATGATCAAGACACAAAATTTGTTGTGTGATGTAGGGTTTACACTGGTATTGTCGCAAAGGGCAACTGAAGTGAACTAAGATAAAATGTGCACATCCACTGTGACAGATGGTTCTAGTACTTGATAATTCGGCTTTGAGGCAAGGGTAGAAAATAGAAGAGTCCAATAATCAGCCTCCCTCCCCTTCCTGTGCCTCTCTGGCCCTTCTTTCTCAGGTTTGTGGGGTGTGTGTGTGTGTGTGTGTGTGTGTGTGTGTGTGTGTGTGTGATACAGTATGTGCTGGCCTGGAACCCCTGTGTGGCCAAGGATGCCTTGGAACTCTTGCTCTTCCTGCCTCTACTTCCAAAGTCCAGAAATTAGAAGAATGCCCCATCTTAATATGATGTTCCTCCAAAAGAGGCGAGAGGACAAGGAGATGAAGAATTGCCTCTCTCTATCTGCTGTAAAGAGAGATACAGCCCACCCAAGAAAGAATTGATCTGGTGTCTTCTGTAGTTGCAGGGCCTCCCAACAACTACAAGCAAAGGACACATGACAATAGGAAACTCAGCACTTGCTTTTCGTTCTCTAATTTGAAAATCTCTGAAATTAAAGAAATCCTTTTTCCTTCCTGGCTGGAAGCAGAGAACTACCGGCACGCTGTTTTGAAGGTAACATTCCCGAGTCCATCCCCAAAGACAGACTAAGGAACAGCAGAAACACTTTTGTCGCCTCATTAGCCATCACAGTTTTTCATCTTGTTTTTTGATTAACTTTTCCCATGCATAGCTAAAACACACTAAGTAGAATGAAAGGCAGGTGACTGTAATTACACTAGATTGCCCAAAGCGAGAGAGGAAAGGGAGGCAAATCCTGTAATTCAGCTCCTAAGTACCATCCTCACCTGATGGAGTTACTTCACTTGTGTATAAATCAGAATCTTAAAAGTTCTGAATGTATACATTGAAATGAGTAATATTTCTGTTGGGAAAATACATTAGTTTGCATCAGGGTTTTCTGTTACTCTTAAATACACCTTTTTCTCATGTTTTAGAACATATACTACATTGAGGCAGGAAGGGGAAAAATTATCAAGACAAGTGGTAAAAGTTACAAATGCGGGTTCTGGAGTGATGGCTCAGTGGGTAAGAGCACTTGCTGCTCTTATGGGCCCTGGATTCTGTTCTCAGCACCTACATCATGGCTCATAACCACCTATGACTCCAGTTCCAAGGATCCAACACCTTCTTCTGGTCTCTGAGTGTGCCACACACATGGTATGCATAGAGAGGAGTTAGCAAACACACAAACACATAAGTTAAAATAAATAAAAAAAATTTAAGCTACAAATGAAAGCATAACTTTTAAAATATAGTGTGGACCCAATTATACCCTCTGGGTTACAAAAGAAAGGAATGAATGTCTGACATGTTTATTACATGGTATATAAGATATGGGGAAATACCTAATTTAAAGCAAAATACGTCTTAATTTTACAGAATTTTCATGTTATCCGTACGGTAAAGATGTATACAAAAATGTGAGCTAAATAGTAGGAAACGTTGAACAATGTTGAACAATGTGCCCAAAACAGTGTTGGTGAAGAGCTAAACACCATCCCAGAGTAAGGTAGTCTGGGTGTGGCACAGCTCTATGCCTTTAAACCATTAGTGCTCTTTATCAATATCCACACACACACACACACACACACACACACACACACACACACACAATTAAGCTTAGAATTTTGCAACAAGTTCACATACAAACAGGAACAGCCAGAGCTGGTAAAATTTCTATATGAGATTTCATATGGACCCAGAAACCAAAAGCATGGGACAAAATTAACTAAATATGATTTGGAACAAATAAAGATACCAGATTTTAAAAACTTGAGCACAAAATGAAAAATCAGTGGCTTACTAGGAGCTGAGGTCCATGCTAGAAAAGGCCCTAAACAGACAACAGAAAGCACACGTGCCTGGAATCTGTGCTTCTCCTGGTCTCCCTCCATCTCCATCATCTCATCTAAAACCTGGGTAAGATAGTGGAACAATAAGTGGAGTAAGTGTCTTCAAAGAAAATTCCAGCAGCCCGTGTGCAGAGGCCTTGTTAGCCCTATCCATGCCTGTAACTGGTCAGGCAGTGTGGTCCCCAGAGTGCTCAGTACTAGTCTAAACAGTTCCATAAAACATTTTTAGAAAAAGTCAAAGAGCATTTTGTGAGATGTTCTTGTCTAATTGCAGGCTTGGGGGATCCTCAAGTGAAGCCATGGTCTCTGACATCAAAGAGCTCTGATGAGATGTCCAATAAAGAAACAACTGATGGGATGCTTCATCTAGAGGGAGGTAGCCAATGGTGACAGTGTAACAGGCAAAATCAAGAAGAAATGGTTATTTGAGTCATCCTCCATCACCTGCTGTACCTGCCCCAGCATTTGTTTATTGTAGCAACTTCATAAATGTTCTTAGAATGAGTATTTGATATACATTTTACTTATTTTGAGAGGGGGAAAACAAGAAAATGTCTTAAATGTTTTCAAATTCTAACTTACAGTGGACTTGATCTATGACTGCAGCCTTAGAAAGCAGAAATCACATAGAAGGTTGAGGGAGAGGAATGTAGGTGTGAGTTTCCCCTAAGTGAAAACTAGAGCCATAGCTTAAGAACTAATAAATGCTGCCTTTCCTGTGACTATTCAATGAGAGGCGAAGGCCATCAGATGCTAGGAAACCCTACAGTAGGCTCTTAGAAGCTAGAATGTATGAAAAATATACCTTCTACTTTCACAGTGCCAGGTTCTGATATCCAGTGATAGTCAACACTGGCATCTGGGAAATTAAACAGTAGCAGTGAAACAGTCAAAAGATAAGGGGAAGATGTTTAAAGATCACCTCAGGTCATGGTGAGGAGCCACAAAAATGTCTGCCTGGTACTCCCGTGTAGAGATGTAGAACTCCATTTTCATAAGGAGACTAAAACTTCTTCCTGGAGTCCCTGGGTCCACTAGAGTGACTAAATGGGAACATCTATATCATAGTTGATGCCGATGTCCCCCAGTGTGCTTGTAATGGAGTGTCATTGCTCATAAGAAAAACCCCAATAACTCCTAGATTTGACACCGGTCTCCAAGTCAGAAACTCTACTTTGTTGACCTTGAGTGAAATGAAGCCAGCTAAGACAACCCCATGCTAGAGGAAGGGGTATCTCCATGTCTCCAATGCCCATAGACCTCATGTTAAAATTAATCCAAAGAAAATCCCTAACTGCACTGGTGGTATTTTGCTGTGAAAACACCATGAAGACAGTCTGTGAATGACAGCATTTGGTGAGTGGTCTCCCAAAGAAGAATGGTTATTGCTGTACAATGGACTATGGTCGTTATATTTTATCTGGGCACAGAAACCCGAAAGCTCAGCCTCCTTGTGCATCTCCATGGATGTTCAAAGACCACAAGTCCAAAATATGGTGCACTTTTTGTGAGACATTTGTCTTCATAGCAAGGATAAACTTGCTGAGGCCTTAAGGAAAGATACGGATAATAAATCGAAACTCTGCCCCCAAGGAATCAGTGTGTTCATTTTACTCTAAAAGTTATATATTTCTTTGCTTTCAAAGAAAAAAATCCACTTAGGATACACACACACACACACACACACACACACACACACACACACACGCACACACACACATTATATATATATATATATATATATATGAGAGAGAGAGAGAGAGTTTGTGTCTTTGTTTTTCTTTGTTTTCATTCTTCATGTTTTCATTGAGACCCAGGTCTTACAAGTATTTGACAATCTTCAGCACCCTTTCTGGTCCCTTGCTTAATTAGGCAAGTGACACTGGTTATACTATACAAGTAACATGCTTATTTCTAGCTTATAATGACTGTAATCTACTGCTGTTTAGCCTCCAGGCCTTTTGTCTAGAATCTAAAGTAACACACACATACACACACACACACACAATCCTCAGTTTTCTATCCAATGTTATATGTGGAAGCAAAAATCCAAAGATACAACACCAAAAGGAAAGAGAGCTGTGAAAAGTCTATTTCCAAAATTAACAAATAGAGAAAACCTAAAACCTGAATGCCCCAGGGCTCCATTATATCTTCAAGGAAAACCAGGATCTAACTTTTCACTCCAATGCTTCATTCCAGGCTACCTCTGCAACACAGCCTTTCAATTCTATTATTTAAGGAGCTATTTGAAATAGCTTAATCCCTCCCAGAGCACAGCTCCACAGCATGTAAAGTACACTGTGAAAGAGCCGACTTACCTGAACAGGTAGGAGCAGCAGAACCAACAGACGAGGTCGCATTTGTTTGGCAAATTCCTCCGGGCTATTTGAGTTGAGACTTCAAGATGCTAAAAGAAGCCATACTTCTCAAGGCTAGCAGTAAAAGAAAAAAAAAAAAAAAAGAAAGAAAGAAAGGCAAGGGGAACAGCCCAGATGCCAGCACAAATGACAAAGCACAACCAGAATTGCACCCCAATCATCCCAGCTCCCCAGAGAAGTAACGCTCATGCATTTTCCAAGGTCCATGGTTACAAACTTGAACCATCACCCTTCTGAGTGAAAGCCAGACCCCAGAGCAGCAAGTCACAGACAGCTAACTCAGTTCCAGTTCACCAATTGTTGAAATAAACATGAAGAGAACAAATGAAGCTGTATTTAAGCTGCCAAGGCCTTCCCAACCTTACCTGGACAGAGGATTTGGAGCTTGTAGGCTCCTCTACCACCTCCATTTGCCACAAGCTGTTGTATTAAAGTTGGACTCAGAACTGCTTAGGCTTTAGTCCACAATCCATTTTCACTTATGTTAAGATAAATAGAAACCTCATCAGCAAATGTTGTGACAGTTTTAATTGTCATTTATAGAAACGTGGTCACATCCCTTTCTAAGTCACGCTCTGATGTATTCATTGTTCAGACAGAAACACAGTTAGCAGAGCTCTGTCATTCCCACATATGTATATTCATTTGTGAGTGACTCACTTTATACATCTTCAGAAACCTGAGAAACCAGCCTGAGTTATTCACAGATGCAGGCAATGATCTGGCAAAATAGACATGTATGCTGAGCTAATGCGGGAGGCGGGGGGGGGGGGGGGGGCCAAAAGGCAGAGCACTAGGGTCATTCTGATCTGTTGCTAGGTACAAGAAAGTCACAGAGGTTCACCGGAAATGAAATTATCCCTTTCTCTTAGCTTGCTTGGTGCTACCTAATCCTCTCACTCTGTATTAAACCTTAGCCTGCCCATCTGCTCTGCTGAGTGTTGTCCGCCTTGTGGACCAACTCCAGGCTGATTGGATTTTATGGGCAGCATGTTCTGTTTTATGCACAGACTCTAGACTAGTACAAGGACAAAGAGGACGAACAACCCATTAACTATAATAAG
Source organism: Peromyscus attwateri (assembly GCA_902168425.1). Lineage (NCBI taxonomy): Eukaryota > Metazoa > Chordata > Mammalia > Rodentia > Cricetidae > Peromyscus > Peromyscus attwateri. The sequence goes on from CABHPP010094236.1 coordinate 23,864, forward strand.
CAACTTCGTATCCCAGGGTGGCTACAGCATAGATTTGATTTTAGAAGAAAAGGCAGAATTAAAACATGTCTTTCTGGAAATGGCTAAGTTCTCCCACACAAGTCTTTCTTGTGCTCTGTGCTCTGTGCTCTGATGAATGGTGCTACCAAGAGTCATGTCTCGGTCCCACTCAGACTCTGCACCCCTAAATTTTACCATAATATTTGAGACTCACAAGAAAAAGAGATCTTTGAAAGCCCTCTTCTTGATCAGCTGTAGGCAATGCTCCGAGAGAGCGTGCACACACAAACACACCCACACTTCCTAAAGAAAAATGCATTGTTATTGCTTTATGCAGAAAACTCATTTTCTTAGTTGGTTTAGATTGCATGGGACCCATTGCTTAAATTTATAATGCATCCATTATGAAAATTTACTCAGATACATAAATATGGGAGAAAACCAATTTATGTTGTTACCCAGTATTAATTACAGACATTAGAACAACATTACTGTTATTTATTTCCATCTCTAATTCAATGTGGAGTGATCCACCAGGATTTCTTCTGCCCACTTCCTAATTTAAACGTGAACATCATCACAGAGCTCTCTGCTTACTTGATTTTCCTGAGAATCCCTTATACACCCTCATCCCTCCTTGCACCCATCTTATTGATGAGCTGTTTGTCCTCTGGGCTGACCTTTCATCCAAAGGTATTTGCTTCTTCTGTTACTACAAAGTTTTGTGGTCCTGTAATAATAGCAGTTATGATGGCATCTGATCACGCTGTCTATATTAATGACAAGTTATAGCTGGCCACATGTCTTCACAGTTTACTGATCTCATTGATGAGAGCTGTCGGGCTGACTCCTTGCAACTTCCATCTCACGGTAATTAAAAGCTGGCTTTTTTAGCAGTTTGAACTTCATTTTGCAGTGACTTGGAAATAGCACATGTGGCTGAAAGAATGTACGAGTCACCTGTGTGGCTTTCTTCAAGAAAAGGTGTGAAAAGCAAGCGAGGGAGTTAATCGTGTACCCGGAGTGAAGTCTTTCAAGCTGTGGCATATGCTTCCTTGTGCATCACATCACTTTGCTGGAGGAAAGAGCACAGCTTAAGGAAAGAATGATAAAATGCAGAGCTGATGTCACCTACTAATTGCGGTTGAAGCTCCTATTTAACAGGTCAAAGCCAAGGCAAAACCAAATACAAGAACCAGAAAAAGATGCTAAAGCAGTTCAAATTGCCCACAAAGCACCACCCAGTGGAAAGGGACCACTAGGCACAGAAGAGGAGGGCAAGGGTGAGAAGGGGAATTACTTTTTACTGGGCTCTGTCTCTGTCTCTGTCTCTCTCTCTCTCTCTTAAATTTTATTTTCTTACATTTTTAGTTTTTAGTTAGGGCACCAAGTAACATCTTTCCTCTGGCATTTTCACACATACTTAGCTTTGGTTGACCCCCTTCTCTATTTCCTTACCCCATTTCCCAGCCCCCAACTTGTACCCCTCCACTTCTCTCCATTTTCTTGTCACAAAACATTTCATGCTTTTTTTTTACACTCCTTGCTCCTTTTTCTTACCCCCTCCCTCGGGGTCTCTTTCTAGTCTCATGACCTATACCCACATTCACTTGCACATAACTATGTGTGCATAAAAATGGGAAGCTAGTATCCACATGTGAGAGAGAATATGCAATATTTATCTTTTTTCAGCCTGGGCTCTTTCTCATAAAACTTGAATGTTTTCTCTCATTCTCATGTTCCTTTAATTACAAGAGTAAACGTGGAGATGACCAAGCAGTATTTGTCCCTCCAAGCACTGTGGCAGCTCGCGCAGACACAGAGGTTGATGCCAGCATGCGCTGGACTGGCATCCCTTCCAGAGTCCCATCCCCTAGCTTCCTTTGTTCCTGCCCCCTCAAAGTTCCTTCCTCTCTGTTTCCTCAACTTCAGCCAGTCTCTTCCAACTTACACACCATCAAAGGAAACTTCCAGGAAGCCTGATGATTTATTGAATATAAAGGAATGACAATATTTTTGCTTTCTTATACATACATCAAAAGACAATGTCAAACTGAACAATCCTTTTAGATCTTGATTGTACGATTGTACACAGGGATTAAAAAATGGGCTGCAGGGCTGGGGATGTAGCTTAGTTGACAGAGTGCAGCATCCCATAAACCCAGCCTGGTAGCACACACCTTGCATTCTAGCACGTTGAGGGTAGAGACAAGTGGATCAGAAGTTCAAGTTCATCCTCAGCTATATAGCAAGTTTGACGAGAGCCTTGGACATAAGAGTCTACCTTTAAAAACAATGAGCAATAAATGGTGTTTGTATGCATTCTGAACTACATAAAAGAAAAGTAACTATGCAGGTCAGGAAAGGAGGGATGAGATCTTGCATGGACATCAGCAAATGTAGGGGCCCAAGTGTGCCAGTCAAGCATGATCCAGTCCCCACTCTGGGCAAAGTACTGTATCCAGCCACTCCTTGCCATGCAGATATCTGCTCTTGAACATAGGGATGTGCACAAAATGTTGACACTTGATATTCAAGGAAATGGTACAACAATTTCATCCAGCAGGACCTGGGCTGTTGAAAATATGTTCTGCAAGTTTCTTTGAAAAACTTTCCATGAGGCTGCTCTCTGCTTAGACTGACTGTGCCCCCTTTCTGTCTTCATAGTGCCCCGTTTTTTTGATACTGCTGTGAACCCAGATTTTCTCCTTCTGTTTACACACGTGCGTTAGAACATCTGGACAAAAGATTACCTACTTGAGAATTAAGTTTTTCACCTTTAGATGGTTTGTAAGGCCAAACTCATCAATCTTCTTCTATTTGCTGTTTTCTGCAGTAATTGCACGCATCAACCAGTGAAACCACTGGTTAAAGGCTGGTGTGATAACTCTGAGGCTGCTCTTCGTGCTGGCATCCTTCTACAGAGAAGCTGCTGTGGGAATGCTGGCCCCCACTCTGTCCTTCCAGGAGCCCTCCACTTTAAGGCATCTGCTTCTGCATCCAACTGTGCAGTTTTTACAGTAGGACTAAGCACCACATTGTTTCGTAACAAGGTGAATATTCAGAACCTCACTGAACTTTACACCTAAAACTCATTAAAATTGTAAATTCTGTGTTAGGCATTTTTCACCACACTAAAAAAGATTAAGCATCTTGGATTTTTTTCCCAAGATAGAAACACCTTTATTGCTTCTGCTGATTTTCAAGCAATAAATACAGGTTCTACAAAATTCTAACAGAGGAGAGCAATATAGACGTAGATAAAAAAGCTTCTTTGTCATCTTTCCCAGTTGGGATACTCACTGTGACCAGTTTGGCAGGTAACTTTAGGGACTACTATTCTGCACAAACAGCAAAAGAATATTGTACATGTCATGAAGACTTCAAAATAGCTAGTGGAGAAGATCTCGTGCTATTCTCCACACAGAAAAATAGTAAATGTTTGAGATGAGGTCCTGACAACTACGCTGAGATGGTCATTACATGCTATAAACATGTATTGATATGCCATACTCTACCCCAATAATGTGTGCAATTATTATATGTTCAATTAAAAATAAAAATATTTTTAAAGGAGTGTATTTGTTGCAAGTGACAAAATCTGACTCAAATCACCCTGAGCATAAAAAACATCACATAACTAATAGCTCTAGGTGTATATGTAACTAGCTTCAGGCATCATACTCATCCAGACTCAAATGACATAAGCAGGGTATATTTCTCTCCCTCACTTTGCTACACTCTGAATTGTTATTATTCAGGTTCCATTAAGTGCCCTCTGGCAGCCCAGGTTCAAGTCCAGCAACCAAAACCAAAGAATCACTTCCTGTCTATTCTGTGAAGGGTGAGGTCCCAGGGTGGAGAGAGGAAAGATGTGCCTTTGCCTTTATATGCTCATAGGGGGGCCAAAGGTCAATGTCAGTGTCTTCTTCTGTCACTCTCAACCCTACTTTTTGAAAGAGGATCTGTCATTGAACATGGAGTTCATCATTTTGTCTAGGATGGCTGGCTAGTGAACACTTGGGAGACTTCTGTCTCCATGCACTCACTAGAGCTAAGATTACAGTGGTATGCTACCAGACCCATATTTTATACGGATGCTGGGGATCTGAATTCAGGTCCTCATGCTTGCACACCAAATATTTTCCCCATTAAGCCATCTCTCCAGCTCCTCTTCCTTCCTGTTCTTACATGTTTTCTGATTCGTATGGACCAACTATAGTTCAAGTGGTGAACCCCAAACTAATAAATATGGCTAGGGAAATGAAGTTTCTAAATGACCAGCCTTTAGTCTCAAATGAACCTGTGGAGAATGGAATTGAGGAGTGCTGTCAACATAAAGGTTGACAGATATTTATAAGCAAAACCTACAAGTTTCCCAATTTCATTGGTTCTTTCACCATTGGCATGAGCCACATAATTTGGAGTGGGACTCCTTGCACAAAAAAAAAAATATTTTAAAAAGTAAAATATGTTAGTAGATGTAAAATGACCAAACACTTTTATTTCACTTGTAAGATCTCCTTAAACATCATGGTTTTGGTTTTGCTACAAAATGTCATTACAATTAGAGAACAATTTTAAATTTGAATTAATCATAAATTTACCCATTAATCTTTATATTGTTCAATATCATGTAACTGTAAATAAAAAATATTTTATCTCAAGTGTGGAATCCCCTAAATTGTGTGATTCATATTTTGTAACTCATCACTGCAGTGTATTTCATAACTAACTCAACTTTATTTCCTGCTTGACACATGCAGCTTCTACATTTTCCTCCCTTCATCAACTTACTGATGACTAAAGCAAGGCGTAAAGGGAGAGTGATTATGTGTTGTCATGCTTTGTAGTTATTCTTGTTCCCATTTCAACAGAAGTGGTTGGCAAACACACAAAAGCATGCCAAGCTGGACAGAATATGGTGGAGTTTCTAGGTCGCTCATGTTTCTTAAGACAGTCTAGTTTGAATGGACAGCATAGCCTCTTAGGACTACTGCCAGTGGGTCAGCTTTCTCAGTTACCAATGAACCTCCCTTATCCCGTACTCTCTTTGAGTCCCACAGAACATCACGTCTCAGGATCCATGAGAACTCTGTGCTTAAGAGACACGGAGAACAGTACACACAATGGGATAGCTCTGTGTCCATGCCTGTAATCTATTGACCCAAATAAGCACATGTAGAAAACACAAGCTCAAGGCCAATCCTGTTGGTACAAGCCTATAATTACAGCTACTCAAGAAGCAGAGGCAGGAGGATCACAAGTTCAAGACCAATCTGGGCAACTTAGTAAGACTTTGTCTCAAGATAATAAGTGAAAAGAGCACTGGAGATAGATCTCAGTAGCTAAGAAGAGTTCTTAAGGAAAACTGCTGTTCAGAAATGGAGGTTCCACAGAACAAAGTGGTAATAGTCACTGGGGAGAAAATGAAATCATTCCAAACACTTACCCTATAATACAAATCTATTTCACATGTAAAACACATTCACTTTTAAAAGGTCTGTAGAATCTTGCTGTATTTTGGCACCATAATCTAATAGACCCTGTGATGGTAGATCTCAATTGTCAATTTGATGAAAATTGACCCCTGGGAGATGGCCTTTGGGCATGCCTGGTGAGGTTATCTTAATTAAATTAATAGGAAGACCCATTCACTATGGGTGGCACCATTCCCTTGGCTAGAGTCCTGAATTGCATACAAAGAAGAGAGTAAACTGAGCACAATCCTTCATCACTCCCTGTTTCTTGACTGTGGATGCAATGTGACCAGCTACTTCAAGCCCCTGCCACCTTGACTTCCCTACAATGATAGGCTATTCCTTTGAAGTGTGAGCCAAAATAATCCTTTTCCCCTTAAGTTGCTTTTGTCAGAGTATTTTATCAGAGAAACAGGAAACATAATTAAGACAGTCCCATATCAACAGTTAGATGGCTTCCAAGTTTTCAGTAAGACTTTTATGAATAAATAGTCTTAGCTACTTAGCTGATTATTCATCAAGATCGGTTGCTAGAATGACTGAGTTAACAAGCCATGCATTGGTTTTCGTTGCCAGAGTCTTTTTTTTAAATTTATTTTATTTTATTTTACAATATAATTCAACTTTACATATCAGCCATAGATTCCCCCGTTCTCCACCCTCCCTCCCCGCCCCCTCCCCCCGGCCCCCCCCCCATTTCGATCTCCTCCAGGGCAAAGACTCCCCCGAGGATTGAGATCAACCTGGTGGACTCAGCCCAGGCAGGTCTAGTCCCCTCCTCCCAGGCTGAGCCAAGCGTCTCTACTAAGCCCCAGGTTTCAAACAGCCAATTCATCACTGAGCACAGGACCCGGTCCAACTGCCTGGATGCCTCCCAAACAGATCAAGTCAATCAACTGTCTCACCCATTCAGAGGGCCTGATCCAGTTGGGGGCCCCTCAGCCATTGGTTCACAGTTCATGTGTTTCCATTCGTTTTTGTTGCCAGAGTCTTTACAAATGGTATACCAGCTGGTACCGATAGTAATGTCTAAGGAACTTACCTCCTTGTTCTCAAATAGTACTAATTTTTTTCAATCTTTGCTGATCTTAACAATAAAAAGTAGTATTGCACATTTCTTAACTATGGCTGAAGGTGATTATCTTCACAGTTAAATGTCATTTTTAACATTTCTGAACATTCAACTATCCTTATAGACCCTGTCCCATACTCTGTGAGACTGAGAGGAAAAGTAGTAAATTGAAGGGCCAAGCACTTGAGATGCTTTCAGTTCAAGGCCAGCCTGCTCTACATAGCTAGTTCCAGGCTAGCCAGGGGATACATACTGAGACCCTGGGTTTTGTTTTGTTTGTTTTGTTAAGTTGACTGAAGTGATATGTTATTTCCTTCCACAGTGAATATGATACCACCACATTTCTTATGTACTTTCTCTATAAACAAATCTTTTATATACACCTTATCTTTAATCTTCAAAATCTCATTGAATACTAAAAGGAATGGAGACTATAATCATCCCCATTTTGAAGAGGGAAGACTGAGGTTTGAAAAGGTTAAATAGCTATCAGTGGCAAAACAATAGCTTATTTGGAAGTCTATCTGAAACCAAAGTCAGTGCCCTTAAATTCTCTATAGTCTGCTCCTAAACTCAATCTTGAGGCATTAGTTTTCATATTAATGTGACAAATGGACCTACACCTGGTTGACTTTGACCATAAAATGATCCTTGGCCACAGAACAAGAATGTCTAATACCTAGCAACCCCTGAGGATGTGAGCCAAAAGGAAGAATGTTACCCAAACTCTATCTGTCTGGCCAGGAGCTGAAAGGCAACGAGAAAGCTGAGTGAGCATCACTCATCTTGAAGCCTCATAAAAGAAGGGAAATTGTATTTGCAAGTCCAATTTCTGAATGTTTGAGGCAGCCTCGCAGGAACACTGCAAGGAGGAGCTAAATGAGGACCCTGAGAAGAGACGTGGGTAATATAGTGTGTGGGGCTGCCCACTGCAGGGTATGTAAATACTTTATACACTAATTCAATTACCTTTTCAGGTTATTCAGGAAGGCTGATTTAAGCAACAGCCTGAGCCGATGTCCCATCCCCCATGCATACATGCAGGAGGACAGAGTTAAGAGAGCTGGGTCGACCTTAACTCTGGATTTCTTGACTTTTATGGGTGTAAGTTGGAACTTTAATGTTTTATTAATGTCGAGGTTTTGGAGCAGGTATTCAAAATGTTTCAAGCAGAGATACGATGGGTCTCAAATACCTAAAATCTGTTCGCATTGACAGGTAGTAAAAAAAAAATTCACTATTTTACAGAAATTTCCAGCCACTCAAAGAACTCAGTGGGATTATTTTTGCATAAATTATTATATAAAGGATTGTTAACCATGTAAAAGGTGAAATGTTTAACTGATGATAATTGATATATACTGGCATGGATAATGTATATAATTATGAACTTTTTAGAGCCCCTATTCCAATGTATAACTAAACACGTTCTTAAATTAATCATCCTCAAGAAAGTGCAACAAGGTCTATAAATAAGGAGATTTGCTCAAAGCATAAAGGAAATGAGCTAATGCTTGTAAATGCCTCAAAACGTCAAGAGATTCTAGAGTGTTCTTCCTTGCTATTAGTCACAGCTTGTATTGATTTATGCAAGAAACCCCCTCCAAAACTTCAAGGCTCTGCTTCTACATATTATTTTCTGGAAAAAAATTCAAAGATGAGGCAAGGTTGCAATTTTCAACAATAAAAACATTTTGGTCACACTGATTCTCTGTTTCAAAAGGTCTGGCCTTGAAAAAGCAGTGAGATGTGTGTAATACTTTTTGACAATGAAGGAGTTGAGTAGAGGGTTAATTTCATATTTTCCGTGTCTGAATGAATGAATTTATTTGGTGATTTGTACTTTCCTTGAAAATGTTGTTTAATGACAGATTTCCTTTTCAAAGAGCCGAGGATCCATGTGCTATAAAATTTTTAATCAGATTATTACCATTAATGCATGCTAACACATTTTCTCAGTGCGACTTGTGTCTCTGCCACCATTTAAACGAGTTGTATTACCTCTTTCCCAGTTCATTTGCGATGCTCACAGGTTTTATTGGGGGGATTTTTATTTTTCCGGAAATTGAGAATTTCGAGTTACATGTTTCCATATTCATAAATGTCTCGACTATGAAGAATAAAGTGAAAAGAGATTCAAACTGGGCAGAAATACTGCTTGTAAAACAGTCACTCAAGAATAATCATCTCAACTAAAGTAACTGTTTGTGCAAAGACAGAAGGGGCCAAATTCCATCCCTGGATGTGCACACACAGCTCCTATCAGCTTCAGAAAACAGCTGTGTGAGTGGAGCCAAGGACAGTGTTTAGCTCAATTTGGTCTAATTTATCCAGACCACTGCAGCCACGAAAGATAAAGACAGATTATAAGACATTCTGCATGTCAGTACAGAAGCATGCTTCGTGTTTTTCTAGTCCCCAGGGCTTCCTTCATCAGGCCGAATGTCTGTAAGCATATCTGAGAAGTCTGAAAAGTGTACACAACAAATTGAGTTGAGTTGAGACTTGCTGTAGTCGGTAGCTCTGTCTCAAAGAAGACCACTCCTTCTGCTCCGGGAGCCAAACTCTGGTAAATTAAATTTACCAAAAGAAACAGCCTGAGTCATATGCAAATGAAATTAAATGCTAGGACAAGAATAAAAGGACATTGATTTTAAAGTTTTTTAAGTACCAATCAAGAGATATTGAATTAATATGTTTTAGGCAGTTTCAATTCTCTAATTTACAAAATATGTTTCAATGAGAGAATTTTTATAGTGAGCTAAATTAAATTTCCTTCAGAAATGCTTCTACCTATATTCATGGTGTCTACAATGGTTATTTACCCCAAAATGGGGCCATAAGTCACATGACTGACTTTGTCTAGGCCAGTGCTTAGAATACTGGTACAAGAGCATTAATTCTCCTGAAAAATTGCTGTCTCCATATTCCAACCCATCTTTATTATACAGTATTGTACTCTTAGACTACCATGAGTCTACTAGGTAGAAAGGCAGACAGAAAGAGAGAGAGAGAGAGAGAGAGAGAGAGAGAGAGAGAGAGAGAGAGA